>KZ308686.1:243550-262514 GCA_000376725.2 Ladona fulva | reverse complement strand
TCTCTATATATACGGAGTGTCCTGTGAAAATTGTCACCTGAGGATGGTGCCATGCACCGAAACCGGTCGTGTATTTTGTAACATTGTGGTTTGTTAATATTAAAGTTTCTTTCTCATAGCTTTCTTTTAATGCACTCCACTAAGTAAGCCTACTTTCTTGGAAATGGATTGAAAACAATGCAGCAGGTTGCCAAAAGAATGAATAAAACATATACTTCTTATTAAATAATTAATAGCAAACCCTCACCATGAGGCTGGATGGAGACGTGGAGTATGAACAGGGCAAGGAATTTTATGACATTAGATAAGAAGTTCCAAATAGACTGAATTGTGGAGAAACTGAAACAGCAGTGGCTTGAGTTTATGGAGTAAATGAGTCAACCTTTAGAACATTAAAAAAATCTTCTTACTATTGGGATAAGTATTGCATGTGGAACACCAAAATGTTCAGAGTGCCATGAATGCCTTATGATATCAATTTAGAGAAGAAAGAAAAGAAACTCACTATCTGATAAGTATAACAGAAAAAAATCTCTTTATACTGTTATTATCTGTGGAAAGGCATAGCATTTACGCAAACATTTTATCAAAACCTGTGTTAGAAATCCTGGAGAAAGAGCAGAAGTAGAACAAATTGAATTCAAGGCAAGTAAGACCTGGTTCTAAAACTGTAGTTAGTGGTATAACCCCCAAAACCTTGCTAGAGAGTCTGCCTCAGTAGATAAAGATGCTTCAGTAAAGTTCCCAGAACTATTTATAAGTGTGATCCAGAAGAATGATAACCTTCTGAAGCAGGTTTTGAATACTGGTGAGTTAGGTATTTTTTTGGAAACAAATGCCTTCCAGAAATTTTTTTCAAAGAGGGAGATATTTGCTCCTTTCAAGTTAGCCAAGGACAGATTGACTCTTCTCCTTTGCGACAAAGCTTCTGAAGATTGCTTCATGAATGCAATGCTTTAACCCTCATTTAACCCAAGTCTCTTAACCCTTGTATGCTTAAGGGCATGAATAAAAACCACCTTCCTGTTTTGAAGATCTAACCACAAGGCTTTCGATGCTGCAGCTTCATTCACAGATTGGTTTTACAACTGTTTTGTCACTGAGGTTGAAAAATTAATTAGAATTTAAAGCATTTCTATTCCTAGGTCATGCATCTACATTCTACAATTACAATTTGCCCACCCAAAAATTGAAGTTTAGTTTCTTCCTCTCCATGCAACATCTCTGCTTTTGCTCATGAACCAAGGTGTGATAGCTACAATTAAAAGCTATATCTTACAAACTTTAAAATACATATTGGATGCTATGTAGAGGGTTATCAGTCCCATACTATTGGAAAAACTACAATATTGTGAACTGGAAAGGCATAAAGAGGTTTGATTGGAGAAATCATCTATGATGAATGCCTGTTGGAGATCAATTTTGATGGATGCAGTGAAGGACTTTCATATTCCAATTGGAACTGTTGAGATATACTAAATTTTGGAGGCATACCTTTGTAAGTCAAGGGATTCTCTGACATGTATCTTGATGATGTTGAGGCCTTCTTCAGTACCAAGCTGAGGAGTTGACAGAAGATGACCTTGAAGAAATTGCTAATATGCAATAAATAAGAAGAGGAATACAATGCTGTTACAGAGGAACAATCCTAAACTCTTAATAATGCCAGTAAACGAATTGTCATGGTTTAAAGCCTTACCTACAATTTTATTAAAATTGATCCTTTGATGGAGCATAGGTTAAACTTTAGACTAGAGCTGGAAGAATCGATGAGCGGAGCAGAAAAAAATAAGTTTGAAAAAGAGCCAACCATCCATGCTATGTGTTTTTTAAAAGGAAGATTACTGCTGATTTCTAAATCAATGATTAGTAAGATGGGTGGTACAAGGAAATTTTCTGATGATAAATAACTTTCTTTTACCGTATCACTCTCCATATTTTTGTATTTCAATCTCAAACTTTGTCTAAAATTATTTCTTACTAGGTATTATAATAAAATGAAGTGTACTCTCTTTTTCATGATTTTGTTGCCTTTAAAATTCTTAGTCCCCTATTCTCTACTTTTCTGCTTAAACCCAACCATGACAATTTTCAGGAAATAATCCCCTGTGGTTGGCGATGAATTTTTAAAATTTGCATGCAATTCAGATTTCATCAATATTTGAAGTAGCACAATTTTGCTTGGCTTATTTTGATGAGAAAACTGCATTTTGTTTACTGGGACTTGGTGTAACTGTAAGGCATGCATGTAAAAGATGTTAGTATTCTATCCAAATTATGAATACTAATTTCTCAATATATTAAAATACCATCATATTTGTGTATCTAATGAGTTATTTTAATCTGCTTCTGCATATCAAGATTTTAAACTATATATCCTTTCTCTCTTATGACTGCCTTCTATAGGCTAGGATGAGGTAAGATAAAGCTATTTTCATTATTTCTGACGTGAGATGTTTTCTTATTTCCTAATATTCTACTCATATCAAGCCCATCCAATAAAAAGTTTTTGAGTTTGTATATACAATCTCAGCTTAATTTCATATACTTCATAATTAAATGCATTCACTCATATTTAGTGTCCTTTGATTAATCCTTTAATTTTGATGTTATCATTTGGTTTGTGAAGTATTTGATGTGCTCTGTCCAAATATTCCCAAATCATGTGTTATTTTTGCATTTGTCTTGACCCTGATGATGAAATTTTGTTCTAATGTGATGTGATTCCTTACTTCTAAGGGAATACTTATTCTAATAGAATTTTAATCTTCATACCTTGATGAATTATTTATAATTGACCAAATTTGTAAAATGAATATTTCTAGCATTCGTTTATCTAAAATCAGTTTTTTACTCAATACCACTATACATTTTCATGTGCTTATCATTTTATCACTTCCATTAATAATTTCTGTTCTAATCACTGATTTTTCTGTGATTTAGACATTGATCTAATTCAGTTTTATTCTTTTAGTTGGCAGATGTTTGGAGGCTGATACAACCATCAATAATGAAGTGTTTGCCTGAAAAAAAGAGCCATCTAAATGGAAACATCAATTCAGGTAGCTTACTGCGGTAAATTGTGATCTTTGAGCCCAAATCCCCAAGTTACCTGAGAAATGGTGCTATGGTGTTTTCAGCACTAAGAATTTACTTTGATACTCAAGTGTACATCTCTGTTAATCAACTCTGTCTTCATTTTCACCATAATGTGCTTGAATACTTTTTATATATCAGGTATTAGCTAAATATGTATTATTTTTAATTTACCTTAGATAATGAGAACTTCCAGTGTTAATCTATGAAATCAAAAGCCAAAACTGTGCCTTATTCTGTCTTTTTATATGACTCAGCTGAATCAGCTAGGTATATTTCTGAGATTTTATTCTTGATTGTTTAGATTTTGATCTAAGTTGTTCGTAGCTGATTTCGATGATTTTTGCAGTAGTTAAGTATTTTAAAATTCGGGAAGTTTCCACATATTGAATTAGATTTATCATTAATTAGATTTCCTGTGATGAAAGTGCAGTACATTGAGGTTTCCTATTCACATTGTTCATAATTGATATTAGTAGTAAGTATATTGCATTTAGTAGTATATGATGGGAACTGTTATTTACAAACATTTCCTACTGTTATTTATTAAGAAACTTCTTGACTGAGAATTTATAAACTCATCCTATTGTTATGTTTCCCTTGGTAAGGGTGCCTCATCATGAAATACTCAAGTGTAGGGGTTTTAATTTTTCAAATTTTAGAATTTTCATGTATTTACATTTTGTTTTAATAGATTAAGGTACACTCAAGGACTCTTATGTTGCATTTCGTAGGCTAACTGTGAGGTATTTTGACAGAAAATACACTGTTGCACACATTTTTGCTGACATTTGAGAAGGATTCCTGTTGCCTTTGCTTACAGGTTTTTTAAATGAAAGAGTGATAACTTTTCTTTCATAACTAGAAAAATACTAATGAGTTGGAAGTAACTTCTCCTTAAACTAGAATTTCTTTTGAAATCATTTGCATTGAGCATCATTCTTAGTGTAACCTCATTATTGTTAGCCATTTTGCTTCATGGGCTGTTTTATCTCTATTTTATGATAAATCATGCTTGGAGTTTCATATTATGTGACTTAGGTTCAGGTCTGCTGGGTTGTATATTTTAGTCCATACAAGCCAAAATCTGTGGGGTTAGGCAAAGCTTGGGAGACTTAAGTTACTTCAGGAATTCATACATTGACCTAATAATGTTGACTCAGGCTTATGACAAACTGACAAATCTTCAAAATGCCTTTATCGAGTTCATAGGATTTCAATGTAGTGTATTAAACATTTTATTTCATCCATAAATCTAAAATCTTCCCCTCATTACCTTTTTTTTATAATTCATTGCCTCATGATATTTTACATTAAGATATACTCTGCTGTTATTGATTTCCAAAACATAATCTTTTCTGTCCAACCAGTCCATTATTTTTTTCATATCAGTCTAACTAATTTACTTTTCCTTGTTCATGTTAATCTCTAAAGCCTTCCTATCAGAATGTATCACCTTTACATCAAAGTCCTAAGTTTACCAGCTGTGATAGGAAACACCCTACATCAGCCTCAAAGGTTTTTCTTAATTCCAAATTACAATCAGACCCTCATGTCATCATTAAATAAGGCATTCATATAACTCTCATTTGGATATGTTCCATTATTCAGTGATGATATTGTTTTGTTAGCTTGTAGCATTGTCTCCACCTGTAGATAAAAACATGAATATGATATTCTACTTAATGTATTCTTTTTACAAGGCATCACTGCCAAATCTTTCAGAATCTTTTGTGTGGATTTTACTCAAGTAACATTAGAATAACATTCATGCATTCATATAACTTCGTTCCATTTTGGAGTAAGCATGTCATTTTCTTCATTTTAAGATAATACTTCTTCATCCTTGTGATCAAACCTTCATCCTAGATACATCCATGCTTCTTTTCATGCAGTCTCTTTTCTTCCTATAGCTGTGAATAATCAAGAATTTCCCTATTTACCCAAAGTTAAGGCAATTTTACAGTCTCAGCCCTTCAGACTTTGAATAAATGGGTCATCAATTTTCATAAATATTCAAGATATTTGAAAACAACATGATGATATTAAAAATGTAAAATAAACTTTTAATTGGAAATTTCAAATCTGTAATCACGTAGATGCACAATAATGCTTTGAAATTGGGTGTAAATTTGGCATGGTGTTCACTACAAGATACTTCCTTCAAAAATGTAAATTACTTCATATCAGGTTGGTAATTGTATTATTTGGAAGAGATTGATGTTAGTAATTCTTTTTATTTAAATAAGAATCACATATTAGAGAAAATGTGAGAAAACCAATGTTACATGTTGTAGATTTCAAGATCGAAAATGCATGTCTATCAGTCTATTCTAATCACTTTCATCATATTCACTCTTACTTGAAGATTCTCTTGTTTCTTCACCATTATCATCAAGAAATCAATTGGGAGCTTTATCTTTGTCTCAATAAATCCTCTGGTCATCTATTTAATGTTTCATCTGTCAAATAGACCATTAGTTCTTCAGTCATCCATCCAGTTTCATTACATTTGAACATTATCCTACTTGGCAGCTTCTCATTTGGAAGGTTAACACTTTTTAAAATAAAAAACAAAGTTAGTTTTCTTTCATTGTCAAACAAAACTTTAACTGCCATTTTATCAGCATCTCCAGTCTGACCGACTGACTGAAACATGTAAATGAAAAAATGGGAACATTTCCATCATGTTTGTCATCATGACATCGTTATTCGTTACTGAAACAAGTGTGGAGTGTAAATTTTTCTGAAAAATTAAAAAGTATATTCTACTGTATACAGTCTTCAACAAAATGTTTTTATCAAGTAAAAAAGTGCTAACTATACGAACTATCCATGCATAAGTGATCTACCTTTGGGTAGGTTCATGTGCCTTAATATTTCTTATTCAATGCCATTTCTTTTGTTTTTTATTGTCTTACCTCACCTTTAAGTCATCCAACATCTTTTGCCATTGTCTTTCTCTCTGTCTTTTTCCCTTGCATTTTACCCTCAATTCCATTCTTCAGCAATCCCTTACCTTTAAAAATGTGACCCTGCTGTTTTATTTAAGTACAAATTTTACACCAAATTCCTGTTTCCAGTACAACCCAATTTTATTTAAAATTCCTGATAGTTTTGTCCATTAGAATCTGTTAAAAGCTTTTGTAAAATTGACCAATGTACGTACATTGTTCTTAAATTCCAGGCTTCATTATACAAGTACCCTCATGGCCCTAGTTGTATCCCTTGTTCCTGTCCCTCTCTGAAAACTGAGCTGTTTTTCTTTTATTTGAATTTTATCGCTTGTTTTATTCCACATAAATTGTTTCACCTTTCTGTGAAATAGGTCAACCCTTCCACTTTCATCCAGCTTTTCTATTTCATTGCATTGACCCACCACTATTCACTTCTGCTATTTGCTTCCCTTCTTAGTTTATTGTTTAGTGCCTTAGATATTCTATGTCCATCCTCAGTTTCTAATTTCTTCTTTCCTACATTTTATTTATAATTTCATACATTAGTTTCTTATTTTTTTTGCTTGATCTCCCATTGGTTCTTGAGGCACTATCCCAGATTTTTAATCTTTTGAGATTCCTCACCTACAGTGAGTTCCCTTTCTTTATCCTCCAGAGTCTTGCTAACAGAGTTTTGAAACTCTCTAGCTTCCCATACCGAAGGGCTTCTAAATTTCATTTGGGTGTCATTTTTGCTCAAAAGATCTTTATAAATGTAAGTTCAGTTCTAATCATTACCAAATATAATGATCCAAAAGTCTGTGTCAGCACTAGGATAACACCCCGAGTTTTAGCACTATTTCTAAACCTTTTTTTACCAAAATGTAATCAATTTGGTACCTATCCATATCCCTGGACTTTTTCCATGTGGACTTCTGTCTGTTATGGTGCTGAGAAAAGGTGTTTGTGATTTGAAGGTTATTCTATCAATTTTGATATCTGTCATTTCTATTTCCTAGTCTGAACCCTCTTATCTGGTCTGAGCTCTTCCCCATCTTTGCCTTGCTCAACTACAGCATTCCAGTCTCCCTTTACAATTAGGTTTTTTATTGCTTTAAGCCTTCCTATAACTTCTTCTATTTGCTCATAAACTAAGTCTACTTTATCCTCTCTGTAATTACATGTAGGCAAGTAAACCTGATCTATCTCAGTGTTTACTGTCTCCTCCTACACCACTACTAACTTAACCTGGTCACTCATTAGCTTGGTGGCTATCATGGCTCCTCCCCCTTTCTTGTCTAACTTTTCTGCAGCACCACTCTGGTTAGTATTTTCCCCATGCAAAATAATTCTCATATCATCACTCCAAAAATCCTCGCCCATCCTTCCATATATATTTTTTGAATTTTAACAAAATTAAGTCTTTTAATATGCATAACTTTTCTACCAATACTTTCATTTAGTAAAAGCTTATGAATTCCAGCCTTAGGTATCATTCAGGTGAAGTAATTTCCAGCTCCAAATAAAATAAAGGCTGTTTATACTATACAGAAAATCTTCCATAGATACGTCACCAATGTTTACACATCAGTGTTGCAGATGTTTCATTTGACATTTATTCATATCAGCATATTAGCAAACAGGTACAATAGGATGAAGGGGCTGCTTTGGTTGATTATGAGTTTTGTCATCTATGATTTTTTATCAATTTAGTAATGCACATTTAAATAAACATTAAAGTCTGAGAAAGTTGTAAGCAAGGCTCTGTGAAAGATCTGTATCTCCACTGTAAACTTCTTTCTCACTCCATTTTGACCTATTGATACTAGCTTATTTTTGAGTTATGAACCAAAGATACTGAAAAGATGAAATAGATAACTGGGTTTTGAGATAAACAATTTTCAATTATGAGCTATGAACTGGAATTAATGAAGTTAGTAAGTCAAGGTACCACTGTACCTATTAGGTTATTGTAATTTTTTGCCATTATATGATTCTCTTCTATGTGAATTATCATTTCATTTGAGTGAATGTCTCTTGTGAGAAAAATGGCTGAAATTTCTGACAGACATGCTAAAAGCTCACTATTATGTAGATGTTTGTCTTCTGACTGGAAAATTACTTTCCTCATTAGTCTTTATTAGAATAACTAACAGATTTATAAGGACCCAAATATGAAATTAATTTAATCTTGATTGTTTTATGTGTGTAAAAAGTGTACAATATAGCATGTATTGGAATTGAAAAAGTCTTACATGACCAAGGATTGAACTCAGCCTTCCAGGTGGACAGTCTGGCCAAAATTAGAGGCCAAAGCATATCCCCTGAAAGTGAAACATCTGGGTTTCAAGTCCAAGTTGTATATGGTTTTTTTCCTACTGTTCATTCTTTTGGTTTTACCAACTGTGTGACACATTAGACAGTTTACCCCTAATTCCCTTCCTAATGCCACAATTTTTTGGATTCTTGCCATTTCTTAAGCTGTGGTAAAATGTGACTGATTTATCATGTAAAGAAATGTTAACTTTGTTAATATAAAATTAAAAGGTGCTGATTTCTTGTTATTATTGTCTTGTTAGTGTTAACACATCATAGCAGAAAATACACATCATACTCCCAAGTAACTATCCTACTATTAATAAGCTGCTTCAGATATTAGCCATGTTCCTCTTAACTCTCCTAATTGCCATTGTGATTAAAAGGTCAAGCAATATTTCAAGTGTTGAACATAGAAAGAAATTATCATACAATAAAATCCTTGCACCCTGTAACCTATGATGAAATCTTCATTAAATTTAGCCCTTTGATCCAAATTCCATACCTCCCTCTAATTGAGTATATACATAAATATGTTCATATGGAAAAGATTGTGTAACTGTTTTTGAAATCCATGTAATTTCATTACATTCCTCCTATAAGTTTTCACATTCCTTAAAATATTAGATGTTGTTAGATTTCTCTTCTTATTCTTTTTATTTACTGGTTATATATATTGATTGTTTGGCTGTATTAATGTTACATTATCCTTTCGGTTTTACTATAGGTTTTTATTCTTGCAATGTCATGCATTATATCAATGCAAAACATTGTCTCTAGGTGGTCAAGTTTGGTTTATGTGTAATTTTTCTGTCAGCTTGGAAGCTCAGTGCACCTTGAAAGAGTATTTTTTGTAGGAAATTGCAAATAATCAAGCAAATTATAGGTGTCAGTAATCTTTTTGCCTTGTGACAAATCAGGTTGTACATGGTAGTAATGTGTGATACTTTACTAGTCAACCAGTACTAAATTCATACATGGAGATGTTACAGAAACAGAAAAAGTTGTTATATTACAGCTATGGTAAAAAATCTTCATTCACTTTTATCACCAAGACTTATTTTTCAATTGTGTTAGTTAGTTACTTTGCCAGTATGGTCTCATTACAAGTGTAATTGAAGATGCCTTCATGCAAATTAAAAATTTATTTGTTCTCTTATACTTTAAAAGATCTAATGTAATTCTTCATCCTGATAAATTAGCAGTGTCTATTAGTAAAAGAAAAAAATTATTAGAGTAAGACCTTGTTTCTAAATTTAATTGTTGATCCATTGTTTTGTTGGTGCTGATCAGGTCAGTACATGCATGACTCTGTAAGAAATATATATCTGTTTGATATTCAAACTGTTTTGCTTGTAGATAGGCATGTATAAGTGGCTATGGGATATCCCTTCCATTGCCAAAGTGTAAATAAGAGAAAGTGGACCATTAGTCAGTCTGGTCATTCTGGTGATCCAGATTGTATTACATCTCATTTGTTGTCATACTGTTGAAATTTTGTTTTTTTTTTGGTTGCATTTGGTTTACTCTGCCTTATGTGGGAGTGTAAATTTATGTAAGAAGTGAGTTATTGCGTGGTATCCATTTTAGATGATTTTTCAAAAATCATCTTGTTGTTACTTCCTGATTTGATTTATGTGGTTCCAGTATAGTGCTTCAATGTATATGTGTTGCTGTCTTTATTTCTTCTATGTTCTCCTCAAGGCCCCGATTGTACATATCTTATTTTTAAATATTCGTGCATAAATCTGAAACTTGATGTACTTAATTTGAGCACAGTACTTAAATGTATGAGGTATTGTTTGCAAAAGTGTAAAATGTATAAGTCATCTTGTTGTTAGTCTATGTACCTTGAATTACATTTTCAGAATTGCCTTAATATTTTAAGCATACGAAGGCCTTCCCTATTGTTGAATGTGTATAATTTTACTGTTGCTTCATTTTAATATTATTTTTTCAATTATATTTGCAAAGTAGATTATTTAGAAGAGCTTGAAATGTCTTTTAAGTTCTTTATAATGGGTTTATTGAGTATGAAGTTAATTGCTGTATAAAATGTTCCTTTATGCATTAGGTTGCAAGAATCACTTCAGAAAAATATAGTGATTTATTAAGATTGTTTTGTTTGGAAACTGTCAAAGTTATTATGTAATGTACATTGAATAATGCAAGAAGTGTATGTGTAATGTTTATCAAGTAATTTAGCAATACTGGTGTTATTTATTCATGTTCCTGTTACTTGCCTTATGTGGCTAATATGTGTATGTATTTAATGTTTAAGATGAAGTAAATGCATTTAATCATTATGGTTTAATTCAGATTTATAAAAGATTATTTTAATTATAGTAGTTTAAGCCAACTTTCCAATGAACTTATTTGTATGCAGCAGCACTGTGAAGTAAGTTTTAAAGTAAGATATAGAGAGAATATTTAAGAAATAGACTTCTATCTTCTATCAATTTCAGNTCTTATAAAAATTATAAGAACTGATTATCTCCGTGTATGCCAATATTTCATGACTAAAATAAGATTCTATGATCATTTTCCTTTCCTGTGACACTTGTCTCAGTTTTGTAGGACGATTGTTTCCAATTTAATTTTATAAAAGAAACAACCTCTGCAGGTAACGAAAACCTATTTTACGTACATTTCTTATGGAAAAGCATACTAACGGATTATCCTCGTGCATTTATATGGGATAACTCATGAAATCAATGTTCAACAATTGCCTTGGTTGTCAAAGGGATTGGTTGTTTATTTCCGAAAAATTTTATGAAATTTACGTCTATTTTATCAAATTTCTCGCAATTTCAAATTTATATGAATGATTCATGACTAAAATAAGATTCTGTAATTATTTTCCTTNTGTTGAAAATTAGAAGAATTTTTCATGAAGTAGTTTTAGTAGGAAAAAGTACCAATCATACCTTGAGATTTCCATTGATTAAAATTGAAATTTTTTGTGGTACTCACTGATAAATGGCACTTGAGAGTAAAATCTTGACTGTAAAGATAAAACACCTAAGTAGTAAGACCCACAGAATAAAGAAGAATAAATTATAACCATTACACTTGAATATGTTAAGATAATTCAATCACGAGTAAAATGTATTTGTCAACTTAAAGTAGTACTATGAAATGACAATTTCAAGTTACTCTTGATAAGCGTGTATTAATGCCACTTTTTAACACCAATTAATAAAATCAATTTCCTGAAGATTTAAATAAGCAGGAGAAACGGGAATGTTTTTAATCTACATAAAAGATGTATGATGTGACATTCCTTTTCATCACCTGCTTATGGTCCCAATAAATATAAACTTGAAATTTGCAAATATTAATATTCTGAAAGAAAATGTTTGGATATTAATTGAGAGAGAAAGATTGATGGTCTACTTTTATATCATATTAGTTCTTTTCCCAGCTGTATATAGTGTGTTTAAAACACTCAATTCTCTACCTAAAGATGTGTAGATCTATAGTAAAACTTGTGAATATAATTCTTATAATTTCGTTACGGAAATAGGGCTAAATGTATTATAGGGAGTAAAGATTACCAAAGTTACATTTTTCTGTTACAAGATTCCCATAAATTAATATGAGCGTTGATATAAGGTTAAATATGACTAACTCATCAAAGTAGATCACGTTCCACTTTCTTTACTTTCATCGCGTTCTAGCTACATTTTCCTATCTCATTTACCCTTTTATTACAAAAGAAGGCATTTAAGTTCCTTGTGTATCAATCACGTTAAATCATTTCCATGTTTGCTCAGCAGGCTAAGCTGAATGCACATTGCTAGTTCACATTGAAGCCTGTTGCATACGGAAAATGTCACCGATTCTCATTACCAGTTGTTTATACCAATGACAAATCCTACTCCATTTTACCATTAATACTATTTTACCCTATGCTCATTTTCCTTTGTATGTTATCCTTATGTTTTACGTACTCTTTTGTGACCGTGAAGCGAGTCTGTGTTTGTAATGACCGCGTATGACATCCGTCATTTGATTATCATTCTTCTGCTGTTATTACACGTTAATATGGCATGTTTACGTTATGGAAAGTAATCCTGTCGCTTCACGTAATTTTGTTTGAATGTAATTAGTCAGTCAAGAAAAATATGGATTTACTCTGTCGAGTTTGTGTAAAAGATAGCCAATTTTATTGTAATATATATAAAGATCCACTACCGGACAACTGTCTTATTTATGAGGTTATAAACGATGTGTACGATCTAAAGGTATGTAGTGATTGAGATCTCATTCGATTGACATTTATTGAAAATATTATGAACACCATGTGTATAATTGAAAAGTCATCAGTCGGATAATCATCTTTGAATACTCGTGCAACATATCTCAATGACGGGTAGCACTGCTGCATTTTCGTGAAAGTCGTATAAAGAAACAACGTAGTGAACGTAATAATATAAGTCAGTGTTATATTATGGACATTTGTCAGTCCAATTATTAACATAAAATGAATTTAACTTAGTCCCATTGTGATAGATTTCGTCATGAAATTAATGACGTTAATTATATACCTTTATTTCAGATACAAAAGGAAGACGGACTCCCCGAATTCGTTTGCGTTAAATGTCTTGCCATGGTAAAAGAGTTTAAATCATACAAAACAATCGCACAGAAAGGACAGCTCGAATTGATGCTGATGAAACAGAAATTAGAGAGCGTAAGTTTGTTTGACTAAGTACTGCAGTTTTTTCGACCCATTCGTTGAATTGCTTTTGAAGGCAGTGAATGGAATTGGGAGAGTTTTTAATTTGACGTGGTCATCAAACGGAAGAAGAAATATAAATGAGTTAAACTTTCGGATATTTTGAAAATTATTCACTCTCAAATGCTTCATCACCGCAAGAGGCTGTGGTAGCCAGATTTCCAGCAGTTTTACAGTATCCATTCATTATGTTTTTGCAGGTATTGTGCTATTCCGAAAATTGTCTTGCTGAATTGAAGGAAAACAATCTTAGGTTAGTGTTTCTCATAGAGGGTTTCATTTACCAACGAATTCCCTGCTGTATTGTTTTATCAAATGCACGATAAATGCAGGAAAGGAAGTAGGCAAATTTTAGACCTCTCCATTTCCACCATTGTAGTATATACATACTGTTGGGTTAGTTACCCCCTCAATTATATTAGGTTAGTGTTTGAAGTTATGGTATGATGAATTAATGAGTCTTGTAGATATCGTTATTGTGTGGTTTTATGGCACCAGACCTCATTGTTTAGGAGTTCTACAAGATTCATTCATTTTCATCCCTCAGTCAAAGCATGTATTCCTATTACATTTCCTTAAATACTCATTCTTGTGATTGTTATTTCAGCAGATTGATAGCAGGCAGGAAGAGTGCTTTGGAAGCAGTTCACTACACATTGGTACAGAGTCAGATGAACACGAAGCTGAGGTAAAAATCCTTTGTCCTTATTTTAGATTTTGATAAGGATGACATCCCAAATACTACTCTTCATTATCCTTACTTGTTTACTACACTCTCCACTTTCTTATCCTTGCATACTCTTTTTAGAGACATATATCGATTCCTTCATTAATTAGTTTTTATTCTTTAAGATATGTACCTATCAGCATCTCATTCACCTTCATAGCCACTCTGCTTCTTTTCATCTTATCTGATTTTCATAATCTTTCAGAAACATAGATAATAGGTTTTAAAACTGTACTTTTTGTCTCCTTCCTCTCATTCCCTGGTCTCAGCCTTCCCCATTTCTTGCTTGCTCTGTTTTATCACTCATACTCTTCATGTAATCCATTCTAATTCCATTCTGAATTAATTTACTTTCATACATCTGATACGCTTTGCTTCCATGAAACAAAGTGGATTCAAGCACATTTCTATCTATGATCATTTTTGCATAATTCAAAACTTCATTACTTTATTTGGCGGTAGATTATTGGCTGTTAAGTTAGTCTCTGTTTCGGAGAACTTAGCTTGTAGAAAGTTGCATTCTTTGACTAATACAACAAACTGGTAACAACTTAAATAAAATGCAGCATAACTTATTGGTTAGGGAAAAGTTTTTATTTTTTTGAAAAACTTGGTCATTAACTTTATGAACATAACCTATGAGGCTCTGCATATATTAAGTTCCATTGTAAATTAGGAAAATTAAAGTAATTTACTTATTTTTAGTGTTTAATTTTCCTTCTATTATAATAGGATGTAACATTTTTTATGATTGAGTTTGAATCTATAGAGTCAATGAAAAAGAATGACAAGTAATCTTGTCGATAATGCATGCTGAACTCCTTGAGACATTCTGTGGTTCTTTCATATTTGTCTCCTTGCAGGTGGTGATAAAAGAAGAAATTTTTTCTGAAAGCAGTTCAGATGATACAGATGCAGCATCTTTGGACCTGGAAAATACTCTAGAAACTAATGTAAACCTTGATTACTGCACTTTCTTACATTGTTAGTTGTTGTGTTTTTGCTGCACAATCCTCTTCATTATCTTTTAATATTCTTAGATGTCAGCAATTGTCCCAATTCTTTGTGTTGCATCTCTTAAGTTACTGTTGAGCAAATGATAGAACGAATGATGAAAGTCAAATGATAGAACAAAATTTAGTATTAATATCAAGGAAAAACAGATATTGCTCCTTCAACTTAAGTGAACTAATCATTATCTTGGTGACTATTTTAAAATATTAACTTGGAAATTATGGCTAATAGCCATAGGAAGTTGGCTAATGTGCAAAGTTACTTTGTAACCATGGTAAATGGCTCTAAATTCTCAATACCTGCTCAGCCTTCACTTTATCTGTTAGAATTTATCATAAAAATAATTAACTAAAATGTTTATCTGCTGTAGGATTTAGAACTGAAAGTAAATTTTCTCATGGTGCACCCTCTTTGTAAAACAGTCTGCTGCAGGCATTTGCATGATGTATATATTGCTTTTATGGTTGGCAAAACCCAGATTATATATCTCTAGGTGTGATTTCTGTATGTATAATTCAGGAATTTATATCATGCAGAAAGCTAAATTCCTGTCTGTGATTTGGTGTCAGGTTCTTTCAAAATTCTACTAAGTGGGATTTCTAGTTTACAAACATTGTTAATGTGGCCATGTGACAGACAAATTGATAGAATTATATATATTGAAATTAAAGAATAAAAATGATATGAAAATGGTTAATAATTTTATGGTATCAGCTGTACTGTATGGATAGGGCTTTGCTATTTGCAGACTTGTGCTCCACAGCGTGCCATGATGTGGAGGCTTCGGTAAGAATACCAATAATTTCTAAACTTGATAGACAAGTGTCATTTTGTTTGCTTGATTGTTTCATTTTAAAGCTTATGGTAGTGTTTTAAAGCACTCTTAATTGTTTAGTTTAACTACAATGATATGTATAAATTCATGGCATAGTTCTTATACTGGTACATATTTCCTATAACTTTCTAGTTGCAATTAAATTTGGTTATTGTAAGTCTCTTAGTCATAAGGAAGGCATGAAATAATTATTCTTATTTACTGCTATTACAATAATTCTGAATTTGTAATATTGTTACATTTAGGGGGGACAATGTGGGCAACCCCCTCATGTTTGATGATTTTGTCAAATAAGCAATGTGCTTAGAGCATGATGAGGAGCTAAAAAAAAAGTAAATTACATGTTTTTGTATGATAACTTTATATGAAGTGAATTTGCAGTGACTAGTTGTCATTTTCTAAGTTAATTGGTAAGAATCGAGACTCTAACATTGCTTTCATTTAAAAGGATTAAAGGAAGGAAGGTATCTTAGTAGGTTGAAAACCTATGGAAATCCCAAAGGAATAACAAGTGTGAAAAATAGTGACTCGACTGGGACTCGAACCCAGGTCTCCTTGTGATTTCCTGGGGGTGAAAAACCTCAATAATACCTGCTTTGTGAGTTGGCTGCCTCTGTGAGAACCTCGGGCGGCAGGTTGTGCCACTAAATGTGGAGACTGTCTGTCTTGCTCACAAAGCATTCCCTTATCAGTGTGAGAGAGATGCGGCACGGTAGTTCAGTGGTTAGAATACCTGCCCGGAAAGTGGGAGACCTGGGTTCAAGTCCCAGTCGTGTCGCTATTTTTCACACTTGTTATTCCTTTGGGCTTTCATTTAAGATAAGTATAAGGTTTAAGCCACCCTCATCTTGGTAGGCTCCTGGCTGTTGTGTATTTTTTGATGACTAGAAATATCCTTGATATAAGCTAAGGAATGTTGAAGGTTTTTACATTACTGAAGTGGGAAATGGAACATAAAAATGCATTCACGTATTTATTACATCAGAGGTATATTCTATTAGTTTTTAAATACACATTTTCCCCTTTATTTTAGCAAGAAAATGTTGGTCCTGTAGTTCTTAAGCAAGAAGTTCTTCCATTCCACAAAGATACCATTCAACAGGTAATGTTTATTTTACAGTATTTGTGATACATTTTAGAATCTGATATTCTTAAAAAAATAAATTTGAATTTCCTCATAGAAATTTAAATATTTTAGTATGATAAGACTAAGCAGAAGAAGATGTAATATTTTAAGCTCCACTGAAAAATTTGTGGTGATTTTTAGCTTTAAACTGCCACCATTCCAAATTAAATCTACAACTTCAATCAGTAAGGTTAAGCAGTTTATCAAGTTATTAATATATAGCCTCTGGTCTAACCTTCAAAATTCCATCATTTTGAGGGACCTTAACTGGTATGGAAATATTGATTGCATAAAATAATGAAACAATGGCAATTGATCAGCTAGCATAATTTTAAAAGAGGTCTTAAAAATATTCTTTATCTCAGATGGCAGGTTTTTTTTCTTTCTATTAAGTGTTGTTAAACTCAAATGTTGTTCCATTTTTAATTTTTCCTGCAGCCTATGAATTTTGGCCCTGTTGTCCTTAGACAAGAGGTTGTCCCATTCCCAAGAGCTGCTGAATCCCAGGTGAGAGTTGGCAGTGAAAATCATTCATGTCAATTGTTCAATGAATCAATACATAAACAAGGCCATGCCCTAAGATTTTGCTGAACGATGCAAGATATTTATGGGTTTCTTAATTTTCTCTCCCTAAATCATATCACTGCAATTTATTCACTGTGAATAAATAATTTTTTTTTGCTGTAAAAGAGTTTGAACCACCACCTGTTTGCTGTCCACCATGTAATTCTCTTTGACTTAAATTTGTCTTAATTGTTCCTTATCTTTTTTTTCCAGCCAGTGAATTTTGGTCCTGTTGTACTTCGACAAGAAGTTGTTCCATTCCCAAAGGATAACAATGCACAGGTAATATAGGATAGAATAGTCCTTGTTTTTGTTACATTTGAGAAAAGGTGTGGGATTTGTCAGTTTTGCCATTAGTTGCTTTTTTGTCAATGCTAATGAAGAGTTGAAGAGACAGGATATGTAATTAACACCATTTTCACATAATTAATAATGTAGTGGGTAGGTTACATTTCAAATGTTATTGAAAGATTCTAATTTTCATTATAAATTGGCTTCTTGACTAGAATTGAGGTGTAGTTCTCACTTTTCATCTTAGTTATATTACAAACTCTTACCATCCAATATAATATTCTTTAGCCAATTTAGATTACAAAGCATGTCAAATGATAGAACAAAATTTAGTATTAATATCAAGGAAAAACAGATATTGCTCCTTCAACTTAAGTGAACTAATCATTATCTTGGNCTTTCTGAAAATAATTAGATGTGTATTGCATCTGAGCTGTTTTACATTAACGAAAACCCTTTTTGGTTTATTTACTTATATGCAATACGAATTGAAATTGTTTTCTAGTGTAGTTATGAGCCATTTCTAACATCCGATTCATTCCTAAAAATTTATTCTTTTCCTTAGTGTTATCATGGCGTTCCACCAAGTACAGCCTCTACATATTGATTTTAATTTAGATTAAGACTCCTTTTTCATCAATGCAATTGATTTTAGTATTTTTGCTATGTAAAGCACAGTTTTCTGTAATTTTTATACAACAGAATTACAGTTTTGCAAAAGAAGTTCTACTGATAAATACATTGCAGAATTTATAGTCCAGCTAGACAAGCTGCCCAATGCTTGTTGTGAATGGAAAGCACCCTCTGTACAGTACTGTATCCTATTCATCAAAGTGAATGATATAGTAAGGGGAAAGAAACTATCTGGCAAAGGATAGAAATTGATAGAGGATCACAATAAGGGAATTGTAGGTAATTTTGCACCCCTAAAAATAATGCTACATAAAAGGTTATTTAATTATTTTTATATGTTTATTATTACCTTTAATCTGTTCACTGAATGTTTGTGAGTGAGAGTGAAGATGGCATTTTCTCTCTCTCTCTCTTTTTTTTTTTTAAAGGAGCCAATAGGGAATAGGACAAGGGACTACCTCCCATTATCGAGAGTGAGGTATCGCATTTCCTATGGTAGAAATTAGCTCTGTTGCAACATTAGCATACAAATATAAATTTTGTCAAAGATTTATTATCCAGTTATATTGTGTACAAAATTTTTATTTTTTAAGAATAAATACAATGTGAATAAGCTTAAATCTACATTCTAATTTACTAGTAAACGCCCCCGTCAAGCATGACGGGACTTCATTTAGTTTAAAAA
>KZ308686.1:198307-242834 GCA_000376725.2 Ladona fulva | reverse complement strand
TATATATATGATATTTTTGTTGAGCTTTAACTTATTTTTCAATAAAAAATTACTTTTCCTCGAATAAACATTAAAATGGTTTTGGTTGAAAAATTTTTCTTTTAACCAGTGAATTTTATTGAAGTATTATATTAAGTTACAACTTTCAGCTTGTATCTCATAGCTCAGGGATGGTGAGAGAGATTTATCCAGAGAAGGGCATATTTGATTAAATAAAAGACTTGCAAGCAAATTTGGTGCCAAAGTATATCGTTAGGTAAATCCATCTTCTATGTAATAGTGTCAGTGATAGATTCATTATATAATATCATTATTAAATAAAAGCCATTATTAACCAACAAAATCCAAACATATTTACTTCTATTTAAGTATAGTAACTGTAGAATGTATAACAGCAGTGATAATACCGTTAGAGTTCTGCATACCAAAAAAATTCTCGTGGGTGCCATACGCTTGCCACCACCCCCCCGTCCTAGTTTCTTCTTATCCATTCTAGCATGAGAAGACACTCAAACCTATCGAAATTCTTAACACAATTTTCAATATCACTGTTGCTAATTTAGGTGGCTAATTCTATCTTTTTAATGTTGAGCATAGTTATGCTTACAACTCTTCAGAGGAGTTAAAGTTTTATTGCAAATTTATGTATTTAATCTGTTTATACTACTCAGGAGTATTAAAGGTGTGATGATTTTAAAGTTTTCAGTTGGATGGAAATATATCTTGAAACAGTGGGTTATATGGTCCTTGAAAGTGTACTTAGTAATTACTCTGTGTACCACCTACTGAATCTTAAATCACTTATTCTTATTGTTATCCAATCTTTTTGCTTCAGGTGAACTTTGGTCCTATAGTTCTCAGGCAAGAAGTTGTTCCATTCCAGAATAATGCTGTAACTCAGGTAAAATCTTTGGTTAGTTCTGTATTCACGCTTTTGTGATGATGTTACGTATGTGTTTTGTGATGACATTACATGTGTTTGGTAATCAAAATTTCTAGAGACGTTAATATGTACTTCTATTTTCTGTTAAATGTTACCCCTTCATTTAATGCCAAGGGTTACCTGTTGCATCATCTCACATGTTTCCTTGCAGTTTCCTAGTTTTAACATCTGTCACAGATGGTGTGAAAGTAATAGAATCATCTCTGGTCTATCAGGGGAAAAGTTTTTGTTTCAATTGATATCTACAAGTAGCTCCCCAACTTTACTCACTGATTCTTGAGTTCATTTAATTTATTAAATTACTCTTAGAGTATTCTTCACCATGTACTCATTCTTTAAATTTAAGTGTATCAAATGTACTTCTATATTTTAGCCCAATTTTAGTTTGGTGAATTATTTTTTATATCAGCTGCTAGTATAAATTATTAGAAAGATAAAAGATAGGTGCCCTGTTTGGTTTGCTGGTCATTTGTCACACCCTATAACTTACGCGGGCTGTTTAACATTGTAATTTATTTTTGAGAGAAAAATGTTAATGAAAATCATTGAGAAAATCAAATTAATTGCTTCAATCTAATTGCTGCTGTGTAACCAATGAAGTTAAAAAAAGTCATGATAATAATATTGAGGAACATGAATCTTTGTTGGCAATTTTTAAAATTTGTTTTCTAGAAATATATAATAAAATATGATTAATTATTTACTTTATCTGGGTGAAAAATTATAATATTGAATCAAAATAGAGTATAGTTACCTTCAATCTGTGCAGACATATCATGCTTGATTGTAAAGAAAAATTATCTAAATTCAGCTGTAAATGAAACATTTTTTGTTAATCGTAGAATATATATTTAGGCCTTGACTTTGTGGTAGTTTTCCATCCTGAAGAATTATAAAAATTACACCTTTACCTTACCACAGAATGTTTTTTATATGACGATGGTTTCAACCCCTCATCATCAGGTACAAGAGTATTCTCAGAAAGAGTATATTCGGGTGACTCTCCAGAGAAAAACTGGATGGTTTAGTAGAAGAAATGAGAGCTGCCTGGTTCATGAAGAAAGCAAGGACACACATTCTTTCCATGTCAGAGTCCTAAACTTCTTCCGCTATCCCTTTAGTGGCCAAGAAACAGCTCTCCTAGAGAAAGGTTTTAAATGTGCACCCAATCAGCCATGACTACCCAGGAGTCTATGTTGAACAAACTGGAAAATGCATCACCATGAGGAGGAAGGAATACCAAGTAACCTTTGAAATAATCACCTAGTAGTGTTCCAAATGGCAAATCACCTCCTGAACTACAACCATTTAGAAATTTTAGAATCCTTTTCATGCCCTAATTCCCTAACCATTAATGATCTTCTCTTCTTCTCCCCTTCCACGGTCCTCTCCATAATGGTCTAAGTTCTGCCACCCTCTACCTCTCCTAACCCTATCCATAAAACCAACCCACTTACAGTTCCTTCCCTCCCGTTTTCTATTTAATATACATACTCTGTCTTTAAATGCTCTTGTACTTGATGAATACCCAAGGGGTTAAAACCATGGTTGTAAAATAAACACATTCTGTGGTAAAAATAAGTGTAATTTTTCATTATTCTTTAGTTTTTTCCTATTGTTTTACAGATTTTACTGAAGTCCTTATTTGACTATTTGAGCCCATTAGCTAAATTTTGTGTCCATTACTTATCTTGTCAAATTATTTGTCCATGAAAATTAGAAAATGCTGTGGAATAGGATGAGAGAGATGCATAATGTTGGTATGTAAGCAGGATTTGAGGATTCTTTTGTTTTACAGATTGTCCAAACACCTATAATGCCTCCTCCTGGTGTAAGGATAATGCCTGATCAAAATTCTGCATTCCTCAATGGAGTTACATGGTTCAGGAAGGATGGGGCAGGTGATTGTGTGCAATCTTCATCAAATAGGATGGGGAAAAGTAAAGTTAAGAGCAATGCAGGTAACGGGAAAATGGATAACGTGCAGTCTGAAGATAGGAAGAAGTTCGCATGCGATGTGTGTCAGAAATCCTTCAAAACTAGGTCAGCTCTTTACATGCACAGACTTATTCATACTGGTGAAAAACCATTTGAGTGTCCTCACTGTGGGAAGGGTTTTAATCACAGGAGTAATTTGTTGGCTCACACAAGGATACACTCAGAAGACAAGCGGTACATCTGTGATGTGTGTGAGAAGAGTTTCAAGTGGAGGCTAAGTCTCCTGTACCACAAGAAGTCTCACAGTGGGGATAACCCTTTCAAATGCCATGACTGCAAGTTGAGATTTGCTGAGAAGAGCCATCTCCTGGCTCATCTCCAGTCACATAGTGATGATCGTAAGTATGCTTGTGAGGAGTGTGGAGCCAAGTTTAAGGCAAGGAGTTCTCTCAACAAACATGCAAGTGTTCACTCTCAGGAAAAACATTTTACCTGCCCCAAATGTGGCAAGAATTTCAGATTGAAGGAGCACCTCAGGAAACATCTTAAAGTGCATAGCAATGAAAATCATGAGCTGTTGGCTGACTAAGCTTATATTGTGATGATAGTATAAGATTGTGATGGAAAGAAATAAATTATTCTTTTGTTTATATTTCATTGTTTTATTGTTCTAAAATTATGTTGAATGACTAGCTAAATTACTGCTCATAAGCCATCTTGGCATGACTTTATACCATCTGCTCTCTTGGACTGGCGGTGAGTTTAGATTAAGTGTAACTATTACTCCTACCGTATGGAAAGCTGCTTTATATAATTTCCCTAATGATTTTTAAGGAAGTAATGATGTTTTTCTTGCAATCTAACTCATTAATGTGTTAATGTTACGATAAAGCTTTCAATGGTGTGAGGAATTAGGCACACTTTTTATGACTGTTGAAATCATGTTGGTTGGTTGGTTGCAGCAACTTTAGCTTCCTTTTGAAAGATACGTAACGTTTTGTTATCAAAGGTCGAGGAATACTTGTGCAGCACAAATCATAACCAATTTATTTTTGGAAAGAAAATTTTCTGGAAGTTACATATGTTGAAACTGAAAGTACGAATATTACCATTGAAGCCGAGGAATATAACAAAAAATTGCATCTTATTTTTTCCAAATGCTTTCCTAAAGTTCAGTTTCTATTCTACTAATGCTGATGACCCCTTGTGGTTAACTGTTCCAAGAAATACTTGATTCTGGGAAGAACGTACGAGAAATTACTAAACACGCAGAAAAGTATTCTATGTTCTAAATTTATATTCCATCAATTTTCAATGAGGACGGCTGAAAAGGTAAGATCGGTCGAAGATATTTATCATATACAAGAGAATATCAATACAGACGTCGCTTAAGTTATCCTCTACGATCCTAAATAGTTTCATTATCGAAAGCTGCAAATTATATAGATAAGAAAACGCATCTAAAAAACACGAATTAGCAAAAACTAACTCCCATTGGTTTAAATTTCGAAATAAGGGAATGACATTTCACTAAATTTCTTCGATGGAGCGATTTCTTCTATCATATCTGCCTGACCATAAATTATGAATGTTTTATCTCTTTTTGGAAGTTATTTTCTACAGAAATGTAACTTAAATGCGATTGGCTAAAGTAACAACGCTAATTTATCTCAATTCTTACGCTCAGAATCTTAAACATGAAAAATACCTGTATTTAACAGTGAATATTTCCCATGGAATATAGAATACAAGTCTGAGAGGTAATTGAATCCTTTTGCATAGTATGAATTAATGATCACTAAAAACTGACTGAAAGTTAGAATTTATCGAAGAATCTAGTTTGCGATAACGTCCAAAAAATTATTTTTCACCATCTAAATTATGCAATTGTTTATCATTGTAAATTGTATTTCATAAAAATATCCTACAGTAAAAGTGGATTTCTCGTTGAACAGAATCATTCTCAAGATTTCAAATTTCTTGGTGCTCTTTGTGAAACATCAGTGTTGCCGTCTTGGATGATAGATATTAATTTATGGAAAGGTATTAATAACAAACTATTTATCAAAATTTCTAAAATCTCAGTAAAACTTTATTCATGAGTATTTTTCTCAATATATTTGATAACGAACTTTATTCTTTAATATATTCAACCGTGCCATATGAAGTCGGCAACGTTGCAAACGAAAGACCAGCTTTTAGCGGAGTTACCGGTACTCTGCCACTTTTATCCTTGTAGCTAGGGGAGAAGGGTTAATCAGGATGTCTGGTCACATGTCGAAGTATCCACGTGCATCGGGCTTATCGTTGGAGGAAACCGGAGTTATTGATTTCTTGGGTGAGCCTTATATATAGTGCTTGTTATGTGCGAGTATGTAAATAGCTTTTGCTTGTTCAATAAAAAGTGAACGGTGAATGACGTGGACTTAGCCTACGCTTTCGCGAAGATGGAGGAAGTAGCCTCCTCGCTTTTGGCAATTTTTTGACGGAAATCTACTTATGAGAGAGGGGATAGTCAATATTTTAAAAAGAAGATTCAGAGCTTTTAGTTCTGCTTTTAAATTTATAAGAATGCATGCTTTTAAGCTCGTAGTATTTAGTTTTTTCGTGGTATATGTTGTGGGTTCTACTAAGCTTGCAGATGAACGGGTGGGATGAATTTTTCGTTGTGTTGCATTTGGTTATACATTTATTTGATCTAATATTTGATCATTTTCGTTTAGTCCCAGCACAAAGGATTACCGGTTACGGATGACTTAGTGAGAAGTATTTCGCAGTATTCGAACGTGAAACATTTCAAGGATGTCTTGAACTCCATTTTGATACCTCGAGTCGTTGGAACCCGCAACCATGAGAAGGTTAAGGAAGTAAGTTGAACCAATTGCTCAAGCATAGGAAAACATTTCTTCCTTGTCTGACTGTGATGATGCTACGATACAATGAATCTAATGATTCTTTCTAACATGCACTACCAGCTGAGTCTTGTTATATTCCTTCGATATTTCTATAAATTTCAATCTTCGTTTCAATTTCACGCTTCGTTTCTCTGAAATTAAGCTGATGCAGAAAATTATATATCTGCATAACGTACCTTTACATTATTTCAGTTCCTCATATCATCCATGGAGGGATTGGGATGGGAGGTGGAAACGGACCAGTTTGAAGACAGGACACCTCTGGGAAAGTTAAAGTTCGAAAATGTCGTGGCAAGACTGAACCCGGATGCCCGAAGGTATCTGGTGCTGGCTTGCCACTATGATTCCAAGTATGTGCGTGAAGGCAGTTTTCTTGGAGCTACAGATTCAGCTGTACCATGTGCCATGATGGTGAATTTAGCGTACACCTTAAAGGACAAGCTCGACGAAATTCGTAATCAGGTATGTAATACCGAACTGTATACCCGTTTTATTCACTATTTATTACATTAGAAATTCAGTTCCCAATTTCTTTGTAATAGTTATCTATTTCCCCCACAAGTTTCTTGAAAGCTTGTATTGTGCTTTTCATTTCAAAGTTAGCTTAATTTTATATACAGCGTTTCTATAGTATATATTGTTTCTAAGGAACTTGTACATGATGAGAAATCTTGCAATGACTGTGGAATGATTCCATCTAACATGCACTACCAGCTGAGGCAAGTTAACTCCATTTTAGGAGTTTGGCTCCAGATAGTTGGATATTTATTTAAAATATTTTTTTTTCGCTTCTATTCCAGACATCAGTAAGTTTGAAATTCATTTTCTTCGACGGAGAAGAGGCATTTGAGGAATGGGGTCCTCTGGATTCCATATATGGTGCTAGGCATTTAGCCAGAAAGTGGGAAAGAACTCCTTACCCTCAAAACACTAGGGATGGCACAAATAAATTGCATCAAATGGTAAGCTTTTCTTTTTTATATACTTTGGATGTATGAAATTCTCAATGTGGTAAAACAAAACATTAGGAAAGCTTTGGCTTAATTTATAAAATCACTTAATATTTTCAATTTGTTATTTCTCATTTTCTTAAATCATATTATGAATGTGTTACCTGAAGCTACATGTGATTCCTAATTTTTAACCAGAATTTTTGAAATATGTAATTTTGTTACACTAATAAGGTCTTATGCATTTATATATTTTTTGAATATGGTAGTAATTTAAGAAATAAGCAGCTGCTTGCTAGCTCCTTTTACCAATGAGAAATCAGCAATTTCTAAGACTTTAAACTAGCACTGGATTTAGCATCTATAAAAGCTGTTCTGATCCAACTGATGGCCAAAGTTTTTGTAGTGTCCCTAATTGTGATTTAGATGCACTTTGCATCATGTTTATTTGGTGCCTATGATGACTTATTTCCGGGAATGAGTTTGAAATGATTACAACAACATGCACCATCATCTGAGGCACCATGATATCTTATATTTAGACCACTTTCATTTCATTTGCTCCATGTAATATATATCATTTTCATGTTGCAGGATTTGTTGGTGCTGTTGGATTTACTTGGTGCTCCAAATCCTTCGTTTTACAACTTCTTCTCAGACACACAGAAGTGGTATAAGCGCATTACAGCAATAGAAAAGAAGTTAAGAAGTTTACAGTTAATATCTGATGAGAAAAGGCCGTCCCTTGCATCTCACCCACCACAGTATTTTCATGAGAGATCTTTCTACTCTGGTATTGAGGATGACCACATTCCTTTCATGGAGAAGGGTATTTATCATTTGAAACCTTTACCCTGATCTGCATGGCATAAAGTTTGTATTGATTGATGAAAATGAACTCACTAAATTTCTTTTATTCCAGGAGTTCCTATTCTTCACATCATTCCATATCCTTTTCCAGCAGTATGGCACACAGAAGATGACAATTTAAGTGCTGTACATTTTGATACAGTGGAGAACTTGAGTAAAATCATGCGTGTATTTGTCATGTCCTACCTGAAAACAAAGGCTTAATGAGACCTATATTTCTTTTCTACCTCAATAGATCCTGTGCTCCAATCCTGTAAAGGTTCCTCATGTTAGGATATTCTTGTGCATATCTTTTATTTTCATTAATTTTTTCTTTTGAGATGTATATTTTTTACCAGAATTTGATTTTCTGTCCTTTTATGTATCACATTACTGAGAGAATATAATATTTGCAGTATATTGGGTGTAATCATTGTTACCGATGAACTGTGGGATCCTTTTTGATTACTGTAAATGGATTAGAAATTTTCTTTGGAGTAGTCCATGCATGTTTTTGAAGCATCCTTGTTTTTCTTTGGCAAATACTGTATTGAAGGAGTATTTAAGTTTAATGTTGAGGCTATTAGAGTATTACAAGATTCTGGAAGGCTACAAAGAAAGTAGTTGACTAAAGTTATCCATTAATTTAATGAAGTCTGAGGCTGATTAAAGTGCAGTACTTCCTGCTATATTTAGAAATTCTAGTTTGTTACTGGATAGCGACGTGGAGGAATATTTTCTATTATCTGGGCTGTATGTAATGAGGAATGTAGCTCTGAGCAGAGCACAATTTTTACTGAAGTAGTACAATTAGAAGGAATGAAAGTGGACGATTAATAGGATAAGGGGATTGCTTTACAGGGAAAACATTGATTTACTTCATAAGTAACACCCTTAAGAAATTAACATTTGCAGTAGTGTTGCCAGTCATTTTCAATACAGCACATTTCATCTTATTTTAAACACTGGCCGTATGCTGTCATTTCACATTGGGTAGAATTTATATACAAATATACCTTTGCCGGTTCAGGTATAATTTGAAGTTAATTGATACATGAAGCTTTCAAAATGAGTCGCCAAGGTATTTTAATACAACATGAATGCAATATATCTGCCAGTTCTTACCATTAGTTAGCTTCGAGGTGAAGTAATTTGAGGAAAACCTTGAAATGATAAGAATTTTCACTTTTACACGTATATTACTTTTGTAGTATGTATATACCATCTTCATCTAAAGGAGTCCTTGGACAAAATATTTCGTCCATCCATTCCTTCGTATATACGACCTGCAACATTAGGCAGCTTGATGTTGGGTTGTAAATGTTATCTTAAGAAACATGAAAGATGGTGCAGCATAGACGAGGAATGTGTATGTTATGATAAGTCAACTCAGTCCACTGTCAAGATATTAAGTGAAAAATACCGTTAGCTGAAACAAAATATATTCTCTTTTACGGAAGATAGATATACTAATGTTGAAGTTATTAGAGGTAAAGAGGGCTCTCTCTTATGAATAATATCAGCGCGCAGCCTGTGTAACTAAATTATCTGTCATGAGACGACTTAGCATAGCCTTCGAAGATATAGAAGCATAGTTCCCGAAATACGTGTAAGGTGTTCGGATATCTGATCCTCACAATTGCGTCTAGGAATTCCTTAGCTGTAACTCTGTCGTTGGTTTGTTTTGTTCAACACTACTTGTCTTATTTACAGTGGACGAAGGAGAAAATTTAATCATAAAATATACATCACTGTCGGTGGTGACCATCGTATTCAACATATTTTGTTCCTCAACTTTTCTTGGGAAACTTGCGAAACATGGATTTAAAAGGTGTTCCGTTCGCAAGGAAGGTTGGAAATGAGCTTGATGTCGAATTATTCTACCATATCATTGAAATGTAAGTAAATATATTAGAATAGTTGTTTTCTTTCTAGCTCTGGGTGGTTGCATTTCTTGTAAATTAATCGAGCAAGTTCATTAGGACTGAGAACACGATTAATAGCTATAAGACGTTATTGGAATAATGATCATAGTTAGATATTAGGAATATAGTAGTTCGTATTTAGTAGTTTAAATTATAGGTATTTTAGTTCATATTAACAAAAGGTAGGTGCAACCGGCATCTAGTAATTTTGATTTAATACAAACTTAACCCGGTAAATATTTGATAGTGGTTCGAATTTTCAAACTGTTTTATTCCAGTAGAATTTATAGATAATAGTAATGAATAGATTCAGAGTTTTTTGTATAAGATATCTTCTACGATAGAAATTGATGAGTGAAGGGTGCAAGCAACGCTGAAATTGACCGGTAGGTGGAGAGCGCCGGCAGTGTCGTTGATTGTCATTCACTAAATTTGAGAGCTCATGGCGACTCACTATTCAGTACAAATTGGCTAGGTTTTAAAACACTCTGTAAGCCCTATGTCGGCAGGCGGAACTTACGTTTAGAGACAAACGGGAAGCTCCGGATTACCGATATCTGGGAAAATCCTTATGCGCATTTCAGAGACAATACCTCCATTGTCAAGGGCTTCTCGATAGGAAAAATTCCTTTTTATTGCCGGGTTGCCTTTTCAGTGTGGCAATTGCATCAGCAGTTAACTGTAACTTCTCATTTTTTGCGTGAAAGGTACTTAAGTGAAATATTTACTCATCTCCAGTCTCAGTCAGGGTAATTTAGAAAATGTTTTTCATCTATCAGAGGAATGAGTTGCACATATGCCCACTCACTGCCAAATTGACTTTCCAAACAGGCTGAAAGGGTATTTTTGGGGAAGCAATTCCAATTAGTTTTCCAGGATAAGTGTTAGTATCTTAGCAAGTACAAATTACTCTTACTTATCCTTGTCTCCTCTATTACTTGCCACAGTTTTCCATCGACCTTTTTCAGTTTCTTGAGCATGAATTGCCATGTCATTAAGAATAATATTTACTCAAATGATATGCTCCTTAATAAGTTTTGCATTCTTTTATTTGAGTAGCAGGAAGGAGAACTAATTATCAAGGCTTTTTGCATCTTTTTTTTTATAATTACACCTAAATCGCAATTATATCAGGCATTATGTTACCCCCATTGTCTACCACTGCTAGTTATTGTACAATACTACATAGTATTGTACAATACAATAGTACATACTATTCCCTCATATAATACATTAACTTCTCCTGACTGAAAAGGGCCATGCTGGTGTGAGTTAATCATGCTCATTCCGGTATTCATGTATGTCTGGTATATTTAAAAAAAGTTAATGCTCCGCAAGAGATTTATAAAACGTATGCAGAGGAGTTTGGTTACCATTCTTTATCTCTTTTGAATATTTAAAAACCATGAGCAAAAAACAATATTAAATCGAGATGGAGCGGAGGATGGAAATGGAGGTCACCGGGGTGACTAAAAAAACTTTCACCAACTTAAATTGTGAAATATACAAGTGTGTAAGAGTACAAAAAATTGAGTCAGACATCACAGACAGTGTTTTGAAGGCTTCTGCGACTTCAATCCTAATCTCTGTTGAGAATCCTATATTTTTCAAATTCGCAAATATACCTGTCCCCTTTCATGGTGGTGTAGTCTTTCCACCATGTAGATAGTCGAAGATTCCAAGTTCCGTCTTAAGGCATTTTAATGATAAAACTTACGCGGCTCTGATAAACTTTTACTATTCATTTTAAAGATCTTCAATCATTTTAATAGCATTTATATTGCTGAATTCGAAAGATTTTACATTGAAGAGTATTATTCTCTACTTTTTATTAAATTACCAGCTTTGTGTATTATTTACAAGTACTTTTGTGAAAATATATGTTACGAATTTTATTTAAAATAGTCGGCGATGTGATACAGTTCTCATATAGTTACACATAAATAATAATAAATGTAAATTCATACCATGGTTCGTTTTGCAAATATTAGATTTTACATGAGAATTTCATGTGGTTTTTTTCTCTAACATCAATTTTGTTTAAAAATTTTTTCTAGTTTCTTAGAAACGTAAGAATGATATAATTTACATATAATTCAAATAACGTTGAATATCATGATGTAAGTTAGAGGAATCTTCTAATTACAAAATCAGTGAGGTTGCGATTTGTTATATGCGATTATAGTAAATTGTGACATATTTACATATCCACGCCTGGCGTAGAATTATCTGTTTATGGTAATAAATCTCCAAGAAAGGAAATCAATCTTCTCATGTCGATTTTCAGGATGGCTCCGACAAAGTTGACTCGAGCGTATCGGAGCTGTCTTGATTCTTACTAATTTGCCTCATTCTGCTGCCATTTCCTTTGGTACGTTTCCATTTCATGCGTCTATTCTGAAACCAAACTTTGACCTGTAAAAATAAATTGTTTTGATTGTGAATGATTTCCCCTCCAGTAATCACCGGGAGAATTGTTTGAAACAAAATAGTTTGAAGTTCTTAAAAAATAACAAATTTTGCTTTGAATGAGTGTATTACCTGTCTCTCGGTGAGGTCAAGTGACACAGCAATCTCGTACCTTCTCAAGCGAGTCAAATAATTCGAATGACAGAATTCATTTTCCAGCTCTCGGATTTGGATCTTTGTAAATGCTGTACGTTCTTTTCTCGGTTTTGTGTCTAGCTCGATGGAGTCCTTGCAATCTGTGAAAAGAAAAATAGTTATGTCAAGGGGCAGTGGTAGGAGGTAGTTTCTTGCAATGAAATATGCATATAACCATATAGAAGGAGATATTTATCAGGAGCACTCTCAATGTGTGCGAATAATAACCGACAGAAACAGAAAAGTTCTTCCTTTATAGGCTTAATTGCGGATCATTCTTTGTAGGATTAAGGATCCTCATCCGAGGATTATTATTATTTATTATTATCGAGTTTCATTTTTTCAACATGTAAATTACGAATGACACTTTTGAAAGTGAACGAGTCAAATTTAAATTAGTATTTTAGTATCAAGTTCGTTGAATACGTAGATTCAAATCAGTTTTGTAGGAGAATTTAATTTTCGGAAAATTTATTTTGATAACAGAGACCTCCACGCGATACCAGTAGACAGTTATGTCATTAGGTAGCTCGGTTGTGCTACGTACTGAGGAAGTAGTTAGCTAATCTTTAGGTTGTTAACTTCCTTTTCTAACCGAACGTAATTTAACATTTTAAATAAAGGCATTGCGATAGAAGCAGGAAAACAATAGAATGTGAATATCACAATGGATAACAATATCAGTATGGGCCATTCCAATGTATCGGCTTGACAATTTTTTGTATGTTTAATTATTGCTTAAGTTTAAGAAATAAATTGCCAGTCAACATTCAGCCATAAATAAATATCTTTAGGGTTTTCTTATTCTTAAAAAATGTGTGTGCCTATTAGTTTCAAAACCTGTCATTGGTCATCCTAACCGAAAAGGGCGAAACAGTGGAGAGATTCTATAGAATATTCGTGAACGTCTATTTAATGAGCTTCTTCGCTTCATTACGAAATTATAGTTATTACAGCGTATCGAAAGTGATAAAGGAATGATTTCGGTTTTCATTGCTGAGATGTATTGCGCAGTTAACCTGAAACATCCGGTCCTTAAGATCATTACTTAAGATCCAAAGTCTCAAAACAAGATTTAACGATGTAACCGATGTTTAACTAACTATGGATGAACTCAGACTAGGTTGACTAGAAGACACAGAGTGGAATTCCGGCGAAAATGTAGTCATCTAAACAATTCCAATCGGCGAAACCTGAGAAAATGCGAAGGAAATGCAATCATATTCACACCGCAAAAGCCTTCGATGTCACTCAGACTTAAATTTTTGTATATTTTTAAGACTTCAATTACCTTCGTAACAAATGTTCTTTTCAAGTCTGAGATAACGTCATTATTAGTATTGTTGTGGCCGTATTTGCTATTCCTTGGCAAGTAATTGTGCTACACTTATTACTAATATAAGCTGACGACAACGTAAAGAGAAAACACTGGGTTAGCTACACAAAATAATGGAGTTACTTACTGGAGCATAATATAAGCTGACCAATATATCGCATTTGGTGATTAATAGAACACTTTCACGTCCTCATGGCTGAAAAGATACATTATTTACTAGATCATGGGAACCTACAATTTTTTCTCTTTTATAGTTTTCTCACTTATCAGATATCTTATAGAGGTCCTGAAGCTCTTCTGTAGATGTTTCCATTGATTCATATCTATCACCTACTTCTCTAATATAGAGAGGCATTTAGAAACAGGATGGGGGATCAAGAAATGGCAACTTATTATGTAATTACAGTGTTAAACTTACTTAAAAATCCTTCAAGTTTAATCTGTTTTGGTATTTTGAACGTTTTTCAAGCTCATAAATCTTATGAAAGATTGTCTGACCAGTGAGCGTCACCTGCCGTAGCAATCAACTCTCGTCAACTAATTTGTCTTTGTATAGTGCAAACCTGACCCCTTACAAACGAACAAAATACCTGGTATGTTTAAACACGCACAATGTATTGAAATTACTGTACTCGCTCATAGAAGCGTAAGGCGAGGCTGTCTTACTCATAGAGGTCCGTATTTAAAAAAACGACTCTTATACGTTGTAGTATCTACTTTCTCATTTATAGGGGTTTTTGAGGGCGAAGACGTTGGTACTTGGCGATGTTTCGCATTTTCTCGCTCATCCAGTTCCCGGTTATTCAGGTTGGACTGTGCCATAACTGAAATTACCGATGGAAAAAGAGTTGAATCTGTCAATTTATAACCTATATTTTTTAAGTCATATTAACGCAGAAAGTTTTTGTCAGGAATATTTCTGTGACCTAAAAAATCACGCGTGCTTTTCTGAATGTGTATGCCTCTTCTATTTTTTAAAGACAGGTTTCCGATAGCGCGAGTGATCTTGATTTAAAGTTTTGTTATGCCTCAATTCCATTAATTTTTGCATTGACATTTTCTCATTACTAAAAATCTCTTTTGCTCGGCGAATCAAATTTCTATTTGATCGTTAAAAGATGATTGTTTTTACGTCAAAGTGGATGTTACACGTTACGTTTGACATAGCTATTCATTGCGTCAAAAGGATATTTCTATGGATTATCAACATCTTTTTGAATAATCACGTATTAGCTTCATAGTTCTTTTTTTTAACTCTCGTTTTTCGATAAGTCAATAAATCGTTTTTCTCGTCAACCTTTCGAGCGCTCAGGATTCCAACATCAGTTGTTGGAAAAATGTCGAAGTGCGATACAAGGTTTCAGTTAAAAGTAATATTGCCATATCCCCGGTATTCCAGTTGCAAGAAAAATAGCATTTGCTTTGTTTACGGAACCTTTAACCTCGTCGGAACTCAAAAGAATGGAATGCTCGATAGGATACCCGCACCTAACTCGGGCACTTTGGACTCAAATCCTGCGAAATCCCTCCGAGGCTTTCCACATGCGTCGGTCTCGAGTCAAAGGCACCGCATCGTATGAGTACGTATGTCTCTTCCTCTCCTCTTTTTTCCTCCGATTTTTCCATCCCGCGGATAGCTAAGCCTCGTCATTTTTATTGTGTCGCGTACGGTATGCGGCTGCAAGAAGCGCCGAGTTGCGAAGGAAGAGGGGTGAATCACCACATGGAGTCACACGTGCTGCTCGTCGGGGACAACGGGGTTTCCAATGTACCGCCCGTATGTACCACATAACGCGCGCACTTGGACGCATCCGGAAGGCGAGCGTGGAAAGATCGCTAGCCTTTCGGTGCGTGTAAGAAGACAAAAAGGAATGGTTGAAGGCTTCGGGGCGTCGGAAGGCTTGTTGCGTTTGACGTCCCGGACCACCCTCCGGTTGCTGGGTAGCAGCTGGTAAGGGGTTGGCTCATATAGTAATGTAGCATTCCTTGCGTGGATTGGTAGCCTAAAGGCTATGTTGCGCAGTTCAGTATTCATGTTAATTTTTATTTGATGCAATCAAAATCGAGCGTCAACACGTTAGTTCGTCGATTGCCTCGACGCCATCGAAAGACCGCGGAACAACCTCGACTAGCGTAAAAGAAAATGACAATTAAATTAAAATGAAAATTAATAAAAAATAAAATGTATTTATGACTTATCTACAATTTATTTGAGGCGACCAAAGTAAGAGACTCAAAGTAATTATGTCTATGGTCGGATTCATATATTTATTACAACAGGATTTACATATTATATTTATAGGTCGAATTTATGTATAAGCCGGCTTTGATAAGATCTGCCCGCTAATTTTTGTTACGAATTTTTAATCGATTCCTATTCCTAGATTATATATAGACGAGGAAGAGAAGTCTGACAAGCAGACTCAAAAATAGATTTTACATCACATTCACTATCTGGCGTTTAGAATTCTATATACTTTTCTAAGATAGTTTTATATGGAATATTACACAACAACTCTTAAAACTCATTGCTCGCTGCTTGAAAGTATTTACTTCAAAGTAGTTTCTGTAGGCCATTTGGTATATTTTGTTAAATATAAAGCCAAAATTTAGGGGAATGCTGATTCTATCCCTTCAACATGAAGAGATAAATTGAGAACATCTACTCGGAATCTGATTTTGTAACATCTTGGACGAATACCATTTTTAAATATTATGAGTGAAAAGAGGAAGTTATAAATAAGATACTAGCACAGTTGTTTTATATCTCGTATTTTATGGAAGATGCAATTGAAAATCAAGTCTGACTTTCAAACATTCAATAAAACTATTCATTTCCATTATTCAGCGTATGAATCAGGGGATTTAAAGCTAACCCGAGGCCTTTAAGGATTTTATAGCTTTGTTTTATTTTATTTGACCTTTCTGTAGAAGTGAGAATTTTATAGTGGCAGTGATATCATGCGACTTTCATTCCATCTTAAATTTGTAGCAGAGGAGATAAAGTGCGGTTTAACGATTTATTTCCCTGACGCAAGCGCGGGGAAAAATTCTTCGGGGCAAAATTGATTGAATACATATAAAGTATCCAAGCTATATAAGTTTCAGTAGGCTATGGAAACAATCTGCTCTGAAATTCAGATTCCTTTAATTTGTGTAAAATAACATCGAATTTAGTGCCATAAATTTGATTTCTGTGAAATTGCTGACAACAACAGTGGTTAGCAGCATCGGTTTAAGATGTAGGTACTAATCCTAAAAAAGTCGAATTTTCGTAAATCCCTAAAAAGTCGAAGTCGTAAATTTTCGATTCATGTATGATTTACAAATTTTATGTTTTAACATTTTAGTAAAAAATGTAATAATTGAATGAATATAAGATTGAAAACGTATTTCAGCTACGATATGGGATGTATCATTTCAATAATTTGTATTCAGACAATGAGAAGAAAATATCTTAATCATTGTAGATTATTGCCGTAAAAATTTTTTTAAAGCCTTTGCTCATGCGTTACTAACGTTAACAATCATCAAATCACATAGTGTACCATTCTTCAAAATAATACTTTTTTCTAACAACACCTACAATACAGTATAACCTTAGGGATAATATCATTTGAACGAATAAATATCAAATTGGAGTGCAATATTTCATTACATTTTCGTAACTGTCGTCATCGTGGAAGTAATCTCAAGATACCGTCTGGGAAATCTTCGAAGTTATTTCGAAATGAAATTTTTGAGAAGTTGCCACGGATCAAAAGATGTTTAAGTATTGGGGAAAACCTTAAGAATTCAAGAAATAAAGCAATCGTTCACTCAATTGATTTTAATTACATTTTTTTATTTTGCCTTCATGAAAAATTGTCATTCTTACAAAATAGGAGAATTCGACCTGAAAACTCTCGATTAAAATTCAGCCAACGTTTGTCGCGTAGTTTCGTTAGTTACCACTAGGAAACCACGAGTATCAAAAATTTCAGCACGCTTATTTCGTAAAGGGGCACCCGCAAAAACGGATGTATACAAACATCTTGCAAAAATGTTACCAAATGTTGCCACTATCGCGTGTAGTCAGTGACATCACGTTCCAGACGATTTTTTTCCACCGAAATTTCGTGCATCGCTATTCGTCATAATCGCATCATCTTCCTTTTAAAATGTAAACGAGTTTTTAGAATATCCATGGAGGCCGGAAGAGAGTCTATGCATTCATTTTTGACAGTTGACACGGTTGGCATATGACATACTTTCCTCAAGTTTTAATTTAGTTAATAGAAGTTTTGAAATTTCGTAATTCTTTTGAGGAGTGATTTTCAGTGCAAACTTTCCGTGTAGGACGGGAAATCGAGGATATTCATGAAACACAAAACGGAATTTTATACTCGATATCGTAACGAATATTCTTGTATTTCACATGTTACGTTATTCGTGATTTATTACTGCAGGATTCGTTTCTAGTTTAACCCTGGATATGCGAAGTACGAAGGAAAAACGAAGTCTTTTCAAGCGATCGGCTCCGCCGGAAGTTATGATGGCCTAGCTGAAACAGTTCCCTAGTCATTGCATAATGAAACAGCTAATCCCTGTGACCGAGTTTCCCATGAGAGTTATTTATATTTCTGAAGTAGATCGCTTTAAGGGAAAAATCGATCTTTGGATTGCCGCGGGCTCCTCTTTTATTTAATCAGTACTTTCTTGTGCCTCTGAGATGAACCGATGGATCCTTTGATCTACAAATTGCCTGTGTCACCTGTAATGAAAAGGTACGATTAAAATTTATGCAGGTTGACTTCAGTTCCTGAGCGAAGGTGAAGAGGAATTTAATTATATGAATGACGCTTGGTTTTACCTTTCCAACATGTTGCCCCCCGCAGTAGAACTCAGAATTTCAGCTTAGTAGAGAGACTGATTTTTATTTTATAGGTTAAATGATTCAAAGAGCCTTAATAGATTGGAAATATTTTCTCTTTTGATAACAGAAAAAATATCAGTTAAACTTTTGATAGATCAAAGTAAAATGAAAAGTCAAAAATGTCATCGAAATATATCGCTTCAATCCTCCGATTTTTCCATCCCGCGGATAGCTAAGCCTCGTCATTTTTATTGTGTCGCGTACGGTATGCGGCTGCAAGAAGCGCCGAGTTGCGAAGGAAGAGGGGTGAATCACCACATGGAGTCACACGTGCTGCTCGTNTAGATTGGAAATATTTTCTCTTTTGATAACAGAAAAAATATCAGTTAAACTTTTGATAGATCAAAGTAAAGTGAAAAGTCAAAAATGTCATCGAAATATATTGCTTCAATTCTTTTGCTTACAAAAATATTTAATATCTTCACATTTTTTGGGTTTCCGGAAGGAAAGTCAAGTAATGATGTCTAAACTTTTTCCTCGTTTTGTCGTCGTCATAAAATAAGACACAAACAGTGACAGGAATACTATTCAAGTAATCGAACATCAGGTTTTGTTTTCAGTTTCTTTATTAAAGACAACCTTAAGAACTGGTTTGAGAAGGATTTGGTATACATCCTCGAAAAGAAAATTTTTATTTGATGGACACTGCTAAAAAAGTTGACGTGATCAAATGTAATGCCAGATAATATCGTTAAGTAAATTTCTAAATTAGTGATTAATTTACTCTCTGAGTAATACTATATAAACTTCGGGTTCGTTGTAATATAGACCAAAGTATACATCGACGTCATGAAAAATGAAACTATACGAAGATGGTTGAAACTTGTGGATTGAATTTGTTCCCAAAATTATAAACAGAGTTCACCTATGATTACATGTAGAGAATCGCCCATTTATTCTTCAAATAGTACGTATTCATCTTCCAAGAATATGATGGCTGGATTAACAGCAGGCAGAGTAGGAAATGCACGAAGTCAACCGTTGCATCAAGACAAATTGCTGAATTAAAGATCATAACAAACATGAATCATTATTCGTTGCGAGACACATTAGCAAGAGCATTAAGGAGATAAATTAAAGATAACTGTGAGATCGAATAACTCAGCCGGAAAGGTCAGTATAGGGATGAAGAAAGTCGGCCTTTCTTTGAGTATTGTTCATCGGAAGCATACAATTATAAATGAAAACCAAACTACATTTTCACGAGTAAATCAAAGCGAGGTTAAAGATGTATTGCAATGATGTTTTCCTCTGAATCTTGTGCGTCATGTTAGAAACTGATGTATGTGTATACGATTGCTTATTGCTCAGCTAGTGATAGGATTATGAGGTTATTGGTGGGATGCTACTAGGGATTGCGTTATTGGTTTGTGGGGAAGACAAGTTGGAGTCTCCCTTATAGGATAGTGTTGTATATCAATTAGAATAGATTTATTAGGTCTCATTTTCAATGGAGCAGGTTTAAATTTCTTTAAATTACGCCCTTTCGTTCAATTTTTAGTTTCTTTCGGAATCTTGTTATTGATCTTAAATCTACAAACGGCAGAATATGATGTCTCGGGTATGCAAATTAACCCCCAATGCCTTCAAAGAGGTTGATTTTAGGATTACTGTTTATCAAGTAATTCTGTCTTGTTAAAGGTCATTAAAAAATCCATTTTTCCACGAGAAATTTTTATCTAAAGATGAGGTGTAAATTTCTTCTCAAAAATGTAAAGTTTCTGTCAGTAGTCGTTATGTTTTCTATCAATATACAATTATAAGTGTTCAGTCCATTGAGAAAAGGTTCTTTGGAAAATGTTCTCGATGTTTTGCTCATCGATCTATCTTTCTTTTAGAAGTGAGAAGTATTCCAATTTTTGTTCTGCGCTGCTGAATCGTTTTTCTTAAGTTACAGTCATCTTCGAAGTATCACTCCCCATTGTTTCGTGTAATACATAGTATTTAATTTAATTAAAATTATCCTGGAAAATGATACCTGAGTCCTATTTGTTGCTAATTTATTTTCAATTGACACCATGCATTTCTATTCCAAGTAATGCTATTTTTAGCTATCGTAGTCTTAATATAACTAAAATTTGCCTAATTTATAACATACTTTTGGCTCTTGTCGCATTTGTTATGAAGTGTCACTTGATTAAACGCGGCAAGATCTGTTTTCTTTCAGGTTATTTCTGAATTGCAGACTACCCTTAAGACCAAAGATTTATAGATACGCTCTTCTATTTTATTGCAAATAAATACAGCAATTCCAGTCCAGAAGTTCCTATATGTATATTTAAACAATTTATGTATTCCTAGATATCACTTGTAAGAAGAATCTGTCTTAAAAAAGCCTTGTATAATCTACCTACACAATAGTAATTCTGTTTAGATTAACAGCTAATTATACAGGGTTCAGCATTATCTGTTTTATTTTCTTTATAAATTATAAATATACGAGTATCTATCAATAGTTTTATTTCTGTTATAGTAACTCTAGAGTCATTCTTCGCGAATTTTTATCCACTTATTAGCGTATGATAGATAATTTTAGGTATTTAATTTTATATTTAAGGCGTTTTGAAGCATATAACTGTGTGGGTATTTCCTCCCTAATCCTTTTGAATGTCTTGACATCTATTTTTATTTTTTATGATTTTAACAGTAGTATAAAACAGGCAAGTATCAAGTGTTTCGTAACGCCAAAATTCATCCCTGAAAATGGAAACTAGTTTATAAATTAAAGTGTATTTGAGATTTCGCAGATTTTATCTTCGTTTGAATCATGTAACGATAGACAGTTGATCATAATGAATAAAAGAGCGGATAGAGAATGTACTCTTTTATAATAAATTGGGCCCAAAAATTGAGTATTTTCTTACGCGATTGAGAAGTAGTGGCCACATAACTTAATCGAACCTTCGTCTTATTAGAGGGCGCATGTTCCCATCTGTTTCGGTTGAAATTAAAATACTTTCATCTTTACAAAACAGAACAAGTAAAATAAATCAGAATATGTAGAACATCTACAATGCAATATCAAAGCTCTTTTGGAAGCAATTTGCGGAGTATAGAATAAAGAACGCAAGGTAAGAGACGATTATCCCTATAAACGGTCTATGTCAAAGGCGTTTAATATCTTTATTATTATTCAACGGATTATTATTATTACTAATATTGTTTAACAAGAGTTCCTCGAGGAAGCAAATGACTGAATCACAGATCAACGGCCGGGGAGTTAATGACATAAGTTACGCGGACGAAAGCTTTATAATAGCTAAGAAAATTCAGCATCTACAAAACACGATGGACCCTTCAAGTAGTTTTTTCCCGGTTTAAGATCATAATTTGACGCGAATTTTCGTCCATTCAGCTACTCTACCTCTACGTATGTACCCTGTAAGCCGCTCTTCTGCGTGTGGCAGGGGGTGCATGCAACATGACTCCCAAATCGATTACTTTTGCGTATCGTTCGCAGAAAATATGGATTTTTGAAACGACTAGTTCTAGCATCTATTCCTTTGATTTTGCTCGCATTATCAGAACGGCCCATGTAACAGGGAGGACGCATGATATCAGCTACATCTTCTATAAACTTACTTTCCCCGAGCTTATGAAGCAAATTAAGTCTTTGTTTAAATCTTCTAACTTCTAGAGGTTCCCATACTGCATCCCGAAGTATTTGAATAACACTTATATTTTTTACATTCTTACGAAACGTGTCTCCTTTCCCTGTACCTTTTCTAATTTTCGAATACAACGCTTTTCGACAGCGTCCCATACTCTACATGCATACTCAAGATGAGGCATAACTGACGCAGAGTAACATCGCTCGAGGACTTTTTCTTCGCTCTTCTTATTCTTTTGACGACTCCGAGTTTCTTAAAGGCTCGTCCACACATATTACAGGTGTGGGTACCTCGTGAGGGCTCCTAGATATTTCACCGATTCCATTGTTAATGAGGTTTTCACTCAGAGGCTGTCGAATAATAATTGGCAATAATTTACTTTCGAAGACTTTGATAACTGAACATATGCCTAAATTGAGCATTGACTATCAATTATCGCACCATTTCATAATTCTGTGTAAATCGATAGGGTTAATCTATAATTTCTACTTTCTATTTCCTTATAAATTTCCGTGTCATCCGCAAATATCTTAACTTTACTATTAGTGTTACTACCGAGGTCATCTCGGTATCTTTATATTATATACATCGCTGATGTATATGATATAAAGTTTAAGAATGCCAACTTCTCTAAAGGTGGTTTTTGAAATCGATTCTGACCGATCAACCTCCAGTTGGGTATATTTGGTTGGTTGAATGTAAATACGCAACTAGAAAAATCATTTAAGATATAGGATTTGCCCTTAGCTACGTCAATTACATATATCTTTTAACGAACCGACCGATTGCTCATTACCTTGGACCTCACGCTAGTATGACTAGAAGGCATAAGAATCTTAGTATTCACATTAGATCTTCTTCTTTAATTGGCAGATGGCATCTCGCTTAGTTCATTTCGCTTGTATGTAATCGCTCTTAACTTGATTTGTGTTGATATTGTTAGGATGCCTCGCAATGGCTTTTAATTTCGAATGCAAACGCATCTGTTTCTTTAAAGATTGTCTAGTCACTATCCAGGATCATTATTTTGTTTTGAATGTTTAAAGGGTAAACATTTATCCATCAGGTCGCTTATTTTCCGAACAAACAAATTCCAGGCATCCTCGGCATTTAAACTCATAGCGCGTGTTTCATACATCGGATTATTAGGTATAAGTTTATTACGAAATCATCTCTCGAGTACTGCTACATATTGGGTGCCTTGCAAAGTTAATATCAAAATCTGTAACAACGGCTTTGAGATTGGTGATCACCGTTAACTGACCGCTACTATTCGCTTGGGTGTATTTGTGAGAAGATCTAATATGCTTAATTCCGTAGTAGTAGGCTCTTTAATAATCTGATGTAATGAATTTCTTTGTAAAGATTATCTCAACCTCAAAGTTCTCTTAACTATATATATATATGCTGCCACCTTCCTTACCCTTTACCTGAAGATGGCCTTTGCGCCGAAACCGGTCGAAAATAAAACAAAATAGTGTGGAAGTTTACGAAGTTTTATTTTTCATAATCTTTAGAATGTCCTTCCACGAAGTACGGCCTTCCATGATAGAATTTCTTTGTGTTATTACGTCACGTAATAAAGCGTGACAAGAGTCACTATCTCGTGTTTGTATCTTAACTACGCGATTTAGCTTGTCGATGTCTGGGAGATTAAATTCCCCTTCCATTAAAGCTGTGCAGAAATTATTTTTACGCGAATAAAATCTCATTTCTTCGTGTTTTGGCATAAATATTAATCTCTGGGAACAAAATCCGGTGAATACGGCTGGTAATGTAGCAAAGAGAATGCAGTTCTGCGGTATAATGTACGTGAAGGCACATTATCGTGATAAAAGAGGACTATCTTCTTTGCAGGATGTTAATTTTTAGCCGAAATACTTTAATTTCCTCAATATAGGGGCGCAATACCCCTCAGCGGTGATTACTCCCTTCTGGACGTTGAAAACAGCAGCCTTTCTTTCCACTGTTTCGACTGCTCATTTGTCTCTGGTCTATAGTGGTGAATCTATAATTAATCTACAGTTTTGAAACTTCGGAAAACTCACTGGAATTACGTTGAAACAAGTCTAAAGACTCTCGAAAGATGTTAATTTGAATTATTTGTGGTCGATTAATCGCAACCATCGAACGTAAAGCTTTCTTGTGCCGAAAACTTCTTGTAATATGGCGTACACGGCCTGTCAAGATCTTTGTATTGTCAGCGAGATCGCGTACCTTCAATTGGCGATCATTCAGTACAGCATTGTGAATATTTGTCACAATTTCGTCGGTCGCACAGGTTTTTATATGTCTTGAGCACTCGTCATCTTGAATGGGTGCACAACCTCGCTTAAATACAGCAGATCACTTTTTAACCGTTTAAAACGGCAAAGAATCCTTTAAATAATATACACAGACATTGTCGATGTTTTGTGGAGATTTGTACTTTTTGCTTAGGATAAATCCTATGGAAAAAGTACCAATTCTCATTTCTTTCAAACAAAAATCCTTTAATGTAGAATCTAACTCCTCTTTCATATTCGTTAGGTATAGACCCAAATAAGTTATCAAAGCTCGTAACTCAATTTACTGTTTTTGGAAAATATCAACACGTCTTTGTTTGCTCGGTACCTGTAACTAAGCAACTAAACATGCCTAAAACTTCAGATCGCGTCACTTAAAATGTTATACTTAATAAGTATCATTTTTGTTTGGCTACCCTCGTGCAATTTCTATATTATACAGAAAACTTTTAGAACGACCCTCGTAAGCATTAGTGTGATTACCATTTGTGTGATGGAAAGTAGGAGAACTGGCTTTGCTACAACAGCGTACGTGAACACGTAGAACGTTTTCACAAGATCCGATTTCAGCCTTTATTCAGAGGGTTAGAATGATTAAGGACTGTCTTCTCTGATTTACTGTATTACTGGTGAAGTAGGATTCTTGATCAAACTTCAGAGAAAAAATTAGATGCTTTCGAAACGCATTTATACCATCATTTGTTACGCATATAATGGGTACAGAGGATGACCGAGAACCGAATAATTTCAACCCCATGAGAAAAGAAAAAGATTTACGTTCACGCAAATACTCACGCTTACGATCAACGATAGAAAGCTGTTCAGATGAATGGAAAAAATATGAACTACTGCTACTGCTCGTTAAGTCAAACTACAAGTTAAAGGATTCATCTGTAGACCTTAATGTGCGTGGTTAAAAGGCATTAAAAGAAGGTTTAACTGCATCGCAATGACTTTTTTTCGAAGACTATTGTAGCCATTTGGATCGTCTAACTTCGAAGATAGACGACTTCAGAAAAAGGAGCGAAATTTCGGAATGATTCCATATTCATTTCACAACAATATTTTTAAAATCTATACAAAATTATCTCAGTTTTGTCCCTCATTAGTTGTGATACACCCGTTTCAGTCATAATGTATTCAGTAAATAACCCCGAATTTTAATCTTGAATTGTATGTATGCACAGGTGTGTTTATTTATGTATCAGCATTGTTTTTATGTCCACGAGCGAAGAAAATTTTTAGTCTCCAGAGATAAATGAAGCATAATGAAAAACCTGACTGTGCCTCATCCCCAATAGTGCTCCAGACCATCATCATTCCACGCTTCGTTTTCGGTTTCTAAGTCACGTTCAAAGACAACCAAGGCGGCAAAAAATCTAGAGAATATTGAAAATGAAAAATGAATGGGGAGGGTAAGGTAGTAGGGGGACATGAAGGCTTGAGTCAGTGAGTGGGAAAGATTTTGAAGAGAGGTGACTCCCGTATCGCTTTCCGAGTGACGAATGTCATTCGGCTGTGAAAACATCCAGGATCTCCGTGGGCAACGAGCGACTGAAAAAAGGACGGGCCTAAAAAACCAAAGAAGAGCTGCCGCCGGTCGCTTATTCAAACGTAATATTTCACTACAAAATTGAGGGCCCGATTTTTAGGACATGTTGGAAAATACTGTGAGACATATTGTAGTACGAGGTAGACATAGTAAGGATTGCGGGAGATTCTTCTATGTTTGAGACTGACGATTTTAGGGGTGCCTGCTGCCTGTTTTAAGGCTTTAGAGGAAAAAGTACATTATCTTTAATAATTCTGCTAATACAATAAATGTGCTTCAATGGTAACTGAGAAAAATTGCTATGAGCTTCTCTCAATCAAAAGTAAATGAGGATTTATAAGGATGTTTGTAGGGGCATTGGGAAATAAATGTCGCATAAATAAACAAATCAATGAAATTTTCTTCAAATACTACGTCAAGGGTGTAGAAATAATTTTTTGATGAATAAAGTTTTGAATTTAAGCCACCGCATTAGATAATAATTAATTTGAGAGAGAGATTTAAGTTTTATCAAATTTCTCATCTATTATAATGCTGCCAACACATATTTTGCTTCTGATTTTACTTTTCTGGTACCATACCTCCTATGTTTAAAAAGAAATCAGTTTATTTAACTAAGGTCTTTACAGTGTCGCCATAGAGTACCATACTCAGTACGTCAATTTTTAGGTCTTGTGGTTTAGCCCTTGAATGGAAGATAATATAATGAATTACTTCTGCCTTCACTTCGTGGAACTTTTTAATATTATTCATGGTGAATAAGAATAACTAAATATTCCGGTTTTTACAAAAGCGTTTTATTAAAAACTCACAACTGGTTTCAACACATTAGCGTCATTCTTGAGAATGGTAGCAAAGAAAAGAACACACTTTGTAACTTCCACATACATTTATTAAAAACGACCCGGGTTTCGTTGCAATGTGGAAGTTACAAAGTGTGTTCTTTTCTTTGCTACCATGAAGAACTTCCACAAAGTAACGCCTGAAACTATTAATTTTATTCTTGAGAATGTCTTGAGAAGTGACTTACTGTCGAACTGCGTTGAAACTAGTCGTCAGTTTTTAATAAAACTTTTTTGGGGTAACCGGAATATTTAATTCTTTTTATTCACCATGAATAATGGAAGGTAATATGTTTGATTTTAGTTGTAAGCATTCAGTATCAGGAAACTTTGTTTTCAGCTAAAATTTGTTGATCATTACCGAATTTGGGATGATTCTGTAGGAAGTCTATGTTATTAGCGAGCCATTGATGGCGATTTAATTCCTCATATTGGAGTTTTGCGATAGAAAAGAACGACCAAAGAGAAATTGAAAACCGGCCGCGGTGGTATTAGCGCTCCAAACCAAAGGTCCCGGATTCGAATCCCGGCTAATCGGATTTCTCTGGTTAGGGAGTGGCTGTGTATTCGTTTGTTGTTGCTGTTCGCGCCTCTCCTGTTATTCTCTAGTAAATGGATGTTTGTGAGGGTACTTGGAAACAAATAAAAATTAAGTAAATAAAATTACTTTTCCCCATGTAAATCATGGTTATATTAAAAGCAAGAAAGAAATTGATCCGTTTGATTTCCATGTATAAATTTAATTTGGCTGAAGAGCTGTTTAACTTCTATTAAAATACTGAACATGTGGTAGTGAGTCAAAATTTGTTGAGTGATATCCAACATATCTAGTATTATATGTTGGATTATTTATATTTCGATGAAACTAAACAACTTTTTTCATCCGTTTTAATTTTATATCGATCATTCAGGTTAGTAGTAATCGAGTGGTTGTCAGAGTCTCATTTGTTACGTGAATGTTTCCGCCAACGCATAATTTCCGCATTTATTTTAGACACGTTTAAAGATAATGACAATTGAAGATGGATAGCATTTCGTGCGGAATTCCGAGCCATCGAATGCGTTAGCTTTAAATGAGACGGATGTATTTGGGATTCAGTATTGCATGATTTCCTGTTCATCCTCATTGGATTATGGCGGAATGGTGAGATAAGTAGACAGAAGCTAGTGGAATGTTGGGTAATGTGAAGCGGGAGCCGAAACCAGGTCGTAGAATCCAAATTTAACGCGGAATTCTTAAAGGAAAACAGAGACGTTTCGCTTTGTCCATCGTCGAGACTGCTATCAAAATATTTACGCGGAGGCTAACTCGTAGGTAAACCTTTTAAATTCTCTCTTTTATTCCCCTTTCAGTGATACATTAAACTTAAACGCGGCGAAGTGTCCGACTCCGGGAAATAACGTCATAAAATTTCTCTCATCTCCCTCTCTTCATTTCAACCCCCATCGGTCCAGCGTGACCTTTATCCTTTCTCCACTCCCACGCACCCCGAGAAAAAACCCGCGGCCCATGAAGGAAGATCCTTTATTCTCTCATCTCCCCGCGGGTAACCGAGGGATTTCCGAGAAATCACGTCTGCACGGTGGGGGGAGGGGGGTTGGTTCCTTCCCGCGAACGCAATCTTTCAACGGCATCTCTCTCCCCGCGTAAAGGGATAAGGCGACGAAATGAAGCGAGAAAAATCTCTCTCCTCCCCTCTTTTCGCTTCCACCTCTTTTCGACGCCTCCTCTCTCTTTCGTGTCTGCGTCCGGAGATGGGGCGACGACTGATACGGGGCGCCGATATTCGCATAAAGAGGAGAGGAAAAACACATTCATTTTCGATCCGAAGAGAACCCGGCTTGGGATAGCCTCCGGGACTCCCGGAAAGAAAACATCGCTCGGGAGATGTGCAATGCGTATCCTCCGTTCCTTTCTCTCACCCGCGCGATAAACTCGACCGTTTGATTTTTTTTCGGCGTGTATGGATGTATGTATACGCTCGCATGGGAGGGAAGCGCGCGCGTGGGCGGGAGGAAAGGACTTTTGCCCTTGGTGCGGAACGGCATTGCCCGAGGAGGAAATTTTTTGTTTTTCAACTCGGTTCTTTGGAAGTGGTCCCCGAAATTTTTCCGCGGTGGTTTAGTTTCTAAGACGTTTTTTTGCGTCTAGGGAGCTTCTTATCCGCTTGATGAGGACACCTAGTGCTGCGGAAACTGTGATTAAATGAGGAATGAGGCGCGGCCGGAGATTTTCGATCGGAGAACCCGATATTTTATGTGTTAGTTCGGGAATCAACGCTCGAAGGGATGTATTTGAATTATTCAGCCTAACCTCGAGTTGGCTCGATATGCCCTAAGGAGAATATATCAGCGTGGTACTTGTCGTGAAGGTTCGAAATTGAGTAATTTAAATGTCAAAGAATTACGAAAGGTAATTATTTTCAATTTTAGATAATAATTCGGCGTTGTCGCGAGGAAAATGGAATATTAAGAAAGAAATTGTGATGCTACTTTCTCGGGAGGAAAAGAGGATATAAATATCTCAATAAATGTATCACCATAAATATACGTGTATGAGAGGACCCCATATCGGACTTCCATTGTATTTCCATTTTCTTTTGGATCGATTGCACTTTAAAACGGCTGGAGGAAGGTTCATCAAAGAATGCCTCGTTCTTCCAATCCTAATTCACGAATGTGAGAGTTCGAAAGTTAAAAACATTAAGGTCAGTATCTGGTTGGTATCATAAGATGCTTAATTGTTCGATTTATGTCGCCTATCCTTGGGAGAAAAATTCTTGAATGAATTCATAAGCGACTAGTACAATATTTTTTCTCCTATTTTTCGTGCCGTGTCAGATCGTCCTACGTAACAAGGAGGAAGCATGATATCCGCGACTTTTTTAAGAACGTAATTTTTTCTGAATGTTTTGAGTAAATCAAGCCTTGTTTTAAATCTTCATTCAACTAAATATTCTCATCCCACGTCCAGAAACATCTGGGTAGCACACACTCATTTGTCATCACAATTCTTGTTAAAACGTATCGCCTTCCGCTGTACCATTTTTATTCTAAAAAAGAAAGTCTATTGTTATTATGTTTTTACCTCGAAGGCTCTTCGAATATTCTTCTGACGTTAAGATATTAAGTAAGATACTAAGATGTTAAGTACTGAAAAATTCTCCTCATTGCCCTATCATTTCCAATCACCGCACAATTTCATAACTCTCTCTAAATCCTTAGACAAAATTAATTAATCCTCTTTGCTTTCTATTGCCTCATAAATGAACTGTCCTCCTCAAATATCCTAACTTTACTGTTAATCTCAATGCTAAGATAGTCATCGAATAAAAGAAGAATACTTAGAATCCTCTAAACCCTCGTAACCTATCCAACTATTTCAAACCCAATTTTTCGACTATCATAATATATCCCCGAATAACGAGCGAGTCCTTTGCGACCGTTCACTTTAAAAGGTAAACCCTGATTATTTCGCTTAAAAATTCCGGATAGGTGTAGAAAAAAGACTTTCTCGCTTGAAAAACAAAATTTACGAGCGAGTTTTTAAGCCCGCGGCAAAAGTCAATAGAAATTGCTTCCGAAGCAAGTATCGGAAAATGTTCACCATTACTGTCCTGCTCACGAATTTCCCGTCATTCACTCACCTTGTTCCTCTGATGACTGCTCGCTTGGGCACCCGCGTTGTTGGTAGTCCTCGAAGAATCCTGTGGGAAGGGGATTGTCTTCGGACGGAAAATTCCTTCGGTCATCTGGAGAACGCGTTTCATCTTCGGCGATTTCTTGTCTTATTTGATTCTGTACTTCTGGCAACCTCTGGTGCTCCGCTGACAATACCTGCTCCTGGTGAGTCCAGCGGCTCTGCAGTAGCGGTCCTTGGTCTTCGTATGGAGTTCCGTGATGTGTTGACAAGCGTCCGGCTTGTGGGCAAGGAGACGAGATATCGCTGTTGGTATAACCGCACCTCTCGGCCAATTGCTGGTGCAGCGTCCTCGCACCGCCTCTCAAGAATTGGTGCGGTAACGGAGGGCTCGGAGAGGACACAAGACCCCATTCGGAGACTCCTAGATAATTCGGGTTCTGCTGGAGGGAATGAATGAAATGATGATGGTGATGGAAATTGCTGTTTGGGGAGGGAGGAGTTGGAGGAAAGGTGGAGGCAGCGTAGTAGGATTCTGAGAACTGGGAGGGGGCGTGGTTGTGGTGGTGCACGGAACCATAAGGCGATGCGTGAAGAGGTGAAGACGCCGAGGAAGACGTTGGAGAGTAAGATATAGCGGAGGAGACGGAGGAGGGAGATATGGACGGCGGGGATGGTGCTGCGGTGGTGTATTGAGCCAATTGCCGCGGCATCACCCCGGAGGAACAGACTCCGTAGCAATCCTCCATGTGCGGATGTAAGAAAGAAGGGCTACAAGGAGGAAGCCGTTGAAGATTCGCTCTTGATGGATAATACTCGACGTAAAGTGGCGCAAAGTATCGTAATCTAATGGTTAGAGGATCTCCACTGCACCAAAGATTCCATCCACTTCTGGAATGTAGCCGTATCAGTCTTTCACTTCTGCTAAAGATTCCTCCAGTTCCCTCCGTGGCACTGGAATAACTGCGACCCAACGCTTAGCCTTCGGTTAGTGGGAATGAATGGGAATTCCCTCACTTCTCCCACGATCCTCGTCGGCGAGTGATGCAGACTTTACGGCGACGTCAGTCCTCTCTGGCGGTGGAGACGAATGGCTTCCTAGGAGGCGTGCTCTGAATAGCGTGCGGTAGTCATCTGCGTGTCGTGTTGCACGCCCTTAGTGTCGTTGGAGAAGGAGGGAGCTCCAAGTTGGCCAATGGGGGGCGAGGGAGAAAGAGCACGGAGGAAGATGGTATAGGGGAAGGGTAGGAGTCCAAGGACCAAGGAGGAGCAAATCGAGAGGAGGGGGATGGAAGGTGTGGAAGAAAAAGAGGGGTAGTCCGTCGGTGTTACGATTCAGGATGCCTTCTGGCAGCCACCGGACAGCGATGGCGGCCCTCAGAAATGGTAGACTTGTGGGATGTTGAAGGTGGGCGGTTAGAGCTTCGAAAGAGAATCTGAATGGGCTTTAGTTGGGACGAACGTGGTCGAGCAAAAAAGTCTGGCAGGCGTGGCTATCACTCCGCATCCTCTTCAGAGATGTCCGTTAACATTCGATGGCTCTATATTTCGTATATCATGAATCACCTGGCAATATTAATCCTCCTGCCTGTATTTTTCCGTAAGAATATGATCAACAATGACTATTCTCATCGAAAATTACCTTTTAATTTGAGTTCGAATCCAATACTATCGCCAAATGAATGTTTATAACCTCTAGGGTATAACGATATTTTCACGGAAACTCACTATGAAGCATATATTCAGCATACATTCTAGGTGTGTTATCACAATAAAAATAGAAAGATTAGGGAGGGAAGTGATTAAGGGTTTAAAAAGGATTATTATGAGATTTTTTTGCTAAGATACTCATCTCAGATGAAACATTGGCCAGTTTTTCTATATAAATACATATTATTATACGTGACTGTATGTTAATATTATGAAAATGCCTCAGAAATGTATGCTAAACGGTGAAAAATATTTCAAGATGAACGGAATACTATTGTCATACTAGTAAACGCCCCCGTCAAGCATGACGTAACTTAATTTGGTTTAAAAATATATCTATTATCGTATATATCTGGTCCTTCTAAGCACAAAAAATTTCCGTCGTAAGATCATAATAACTCATTATAAATCTTACCATTATTTATAATATTTATTCTACTGTTTTCAAGACATGAAAGCCTACTTTATGAACATTTCTTATAAAAATTATAAGAACTGATGACTAAAATAAGATTCTATGATCATTTTCCTTTCCTGTGACACTTGTCTCAATTTTGTAGAACTGTTGTTTCTAATTTAATTTTGTAAAAGAAACAACATCTGCAAGTCATGAAAACGTACTTTACGTTCATCTCTTATGGAAACGTGCTATGGGCTCCTGGGTTCGAACCCGGGCCTTTACAGAGATGAGAATAGTTTTCCTGGGGATTTCAGCATCGTAGAATCACGATGCAGTTTTTTTTCAGATCTCTAAGTCAAGCCGTTTCTGAGATAAATAGGAGGGACGGACAGACACTTGCTTTATATATGATGCGTGTACTACCATTTGTTCAGTTATAAAATTAAAAATATTTCAAAATTTAACTAAATTAAGATCAATAGCATAGCGATGCATTGGATTCAAATGAAGTAGGCCTGAAAACTTATTCAAATTTAAGGAAGAAGCATTGACATTGGGGTCAGTAACTTATTTTCCTCTAAGCGAAAACGTAACTATTAGATCCACAAAGAATTAAATTACTCGTCGGGTTCGTCCTTTTATGGCCATTATCAGGAAAATTCATGATCGTAAAAACGACATAAAATTCGTATTTAAGAATTGGGGACTGCAGGGGATTGTTGTCGGAGGGTATGAGATGCACCTAAGGAAAGGCACCTAGCGTTGTTTTGTAACTATATAGAGCTATTCACTGGTGAGACATATTAGAAATGATAGAAAGAATATGATATGAATTCATTAACGAGTTTTTCGAAAGATCGGTGGTGAAGTAATTTTTCGAAAAGGTAAATTTTTGTACTTACATACCTTTAATTCGAGTGTCTACGATGGAGGAGACGATCGAAGAAAAGTGGCGGAAAGAATTATTGTTTTTCAAAACGCGTAAAGAATGTATTAACGAATAAATGATTTTTGTTCATTTATTCATCTAATGGTTGTTCGGCATTGTTTTGAGTTTTACGATACAAGCCTTTTCGTACTTGCCTAATTAGCATTCGTTATAGCTTTTGTTCCCTTTCTTGATCCTTGCTTAAATTTTCTATCTTTGTTTCCTTACCTCCACATGATCATTTCAAATATAGTCACATTTTTAATGGTTACATGTGTTTGTAGTGTTAGATATAAGTTTTACTTTAGCGAAAATAAATAACTATCCAAATCTCGTCGAGTTACATCCACCTTCAATGATTGAGAACATTTTGACTTTATGTTGTAAACTCCGAAGAGAAAGGGTTTGAAATTTATTTTAAATCTGTCATTAGTAATTGAAAACTATAATAAATTATACTATTTTATCATCAAGTAAGGTATTAACCTCCACGCTTGGCGGCAATGTTATGTAAGAACATGAATACTTACTAGTCATTTCATCATCATCCCACCGAAGAGTTTATAGCATGTCAGCTTTTTTATAATATATCGGAATCTGCACATTAAATATAAAGTTATTATCAGCAACCAAAAATTAGCCTCAAAATTGTTACCATAAATATGTTATCGCTAAAACTTTCTACCTTGAATGATATGATCTATATTCACTATGCTCAAAATGTCCTTATCTTCATCGCTAAGTTCCAATGCGTGTTACGAATTGTTTAATAAATGGATGTTGTTACGAACAAAATTTTTCCCGATGTCAACTTTCGCTATGAATTCCATGGCTCAAGATGCGCATTTGCCATCGTTTGGTTGACTCATGAAAAATCTTTGGAGGGAGAGAATTAAACCGTAATGGATTTCGAAAAATTTCTGTTAGGGAAGTTCTACGAAGTTTCATAGCGCGATGTGGATGCAAGAAAACATCCGAGACTTCGGATGTCTCATGCGACTAGTGTTAGCTAATAGTACGGGGACGGCGAGATGGCGCGATATGAGTGACAGCTTGATGAATCACGGAAGTAAAAAGTAGGAAGAACTATTGCCAGCCTAAAGTGTTTTGAATTTCTTTCAGACATTAATCATCCTTCGAACTTTGACCGAAACTGCCAACGCTGAAGAATTTTCTTTTCTATTTACGAGTTTATTTTGGGAGACATTTCTTCAGCGTTTACATTTTTCATTTTATTGCAGTTAACGCTGAAGACGGTAATTTATACCGTAAAATTTAAAAAAGTTGTTGAAAACGAAACATTTAGCCTATTTTGCGAAGACTTATACGCAATTCAGGAGTACGGACACCGTTTAACGAGCAATTTTTAGTTAAGTTTATAGTAATTCGCTTAGTAATCCCCTCAAAGGTAAATTAATTCGGTCTAGTAAATAATTTTTATCGAAAGTAGTGATTTATTGCTAAATCCGTATGCACAAAGCAAAGCTTAAATATTTAAATAGATTTTCCGGGTAAATGCATTCCGTTTGAACTGTATATTGGCATTGATATGAAAACAGTTTTTTAAGTATAAACATTTTGCGATTTTTCACATTTCCTCTTTTTCAGAAAAATAACTTTGCTATCGATTCGATAAAAATCATTACTGAATAATGTCAGTGAATTGATTCAGGGAATTGATTCAATTCAGATTCAGGGAGATTCAGGAAATTTATTACAGTGATTGTTCGTAGGTTGGTCGTATTCAGTTAAAATTACATTCTCTCAATAGAAATGTTTTAGGTACAGGGTTGAAAGATAACAGTTTATTCATGATATTTAGAGGAAAAGATCATTCTATTAAAAAGTCCTTAAATTAAATTAGTAAAATTAATTAATTTAACATATAAAATTAAAAAAAATTAATATAATTAAATTATTAAAAGGTTGTGTTGTTTCAACGCAGGAAATCCCGAACATTTTCATGGTATGTTAACTCTGATGATTTTAATATTATTTGCACCTACACGAGTAGCGTCTTACAATTTAGAAAATATCGTTGAAACTACTTACGCATAATTAGCCTCTCTGCCAGCGCTGAAAGTTGGCGACCCAACACAAATTACTTTGAAAAAATTTCCTTCGAAGTATCCTCTCTCCTTGGTTTTCCAAACTGAGAAATTGAATTAGTGACTGGCTTACGTCTCTTTCGATTCGGTCTACCCATCGCATGGGGCGTCTTACACTTTTTCTATCCTTTCCACTTATTCCCTGCAGAATAATTTTTCCAGGTTACCTCCCTGGCGACGAGGAATGTGCACTAAGAATAGAAAATTCCTTCGATAATATAGAGAGGAAGGAATCTACTGAGCATTGAGTTCTTTCAAAATCGAGCCATCTGATCTTCCTTCCGTCGACGATACTCATGAGCGTCCTTCTATATCAGCGGTCGCCAACTTTCTCGACCCCACTAACCGTTTAATGCACAATTTTGAGTCCCGTGGCCCGCATATATAAAGTTTTATGGACGTGAAAAAGAGGATCCAGAATATAATGAAAGGGCATAATAAGTATAAAAATCGCAAGTTAACAGCCCACAGCTCGGTCACCGGCCGCGGTGGCGTGCTAGCACGCTACCACTACCCTACGCTAACCACTCCGTGTTTGTCTATTGTTATTGTATGAAGCCCACTGCTGTAATTGTCCAATAAATGGATGTTTTTGGGGCATTGAGATATAAATAAATAAATAAGTAACGTCCAAATTTCTTCACAAACCACCAAAAGCTTCTCACTGTCGATCGGTAGTCTGCGAACCACCGGTCGGCGTTCGCTGTTCTATTTAACATCATCTCGCTTATATATTCCTCTACGGCAGAGGTTCCCAACCATTTCCAGGGCGTATACCACCAACATGAAAACGAAAATATTTCTTTTTTTAAAAATGGCCAATTCTCTCGGATAGAAATGGTTTCATGCTGTCATTTTGCCTGTGCGTGATTTTCTAATAAGATTTTACAGTCTTTAAAAGAAGTTAATGTCATAACTAATTAATCTCATTCCTCAAGTGCCACGTAATTCTTTTCTTAGTATCATCGGTGGTACGCGTACCACCGGTTGAGAACCCCCTGATCTAAGGTATTCTCTATTGATTGCCCTGGTAAAGCTGTTAACTTTCTTCGTTTTCAGCGCTGGCTTACATTCAGCCCTCAAACGTAGGGCTGAATGGACAGTGGGCAAGGGATGATTCAGAGTCAGTTCGTGGATGAGAGATATGATCAACGATGATGCATCCCGCACTGAATTTTGCATCTCTCACCCTCCTCTGATTTTAGGGCGTCCTTTGAACCTTTCAAAATGGCTTATATGGAAGGCACAACTGGGACTCTGAACCTTCAGCCCACCGATGCCTTGACGAGAGCACCTTATCTGTACGCTCGTCTGACCAATCTTCAATCGGTCGGCCATGACTGCCGTCGCTAGCATCTCCGTTGTAATTCTTCTATTTTAGTAACTTAAATAATAAAACGTTTTCGGCCAAATCTGCAGTTCAATATCTTTTATGTCACTGCGACACTTTTTCACTTTGTTTATCGCTTTTTATTCACCGCCAGTTTATAATTTTAATGAAAATATCCGCAGTAAATTTGCTGCGCAGTAGTAAAAACATCGAATTTCTGATGAGTAATTTTTTCCTCATTACGCTTCTAGGTCTTCACCTATGACCACTGCATCGGATCGACAACCTTGCGATTTTGGTGTTAACTATCTGCGTAGCTGGAAAGGTAAGTGAATTCAATCTGTTTCATTAGTGAAAACCTATTGAGAATTCGGTACTTTTGATGAAAAATCAGCATCAATAAAGGCTCTTTATTTTGCTATTATTCACTCTTTTGGTGGTCAGTGACTAACTTAAGCAGTCAAATAAATCTGTCCTGTTTACAGGATGTGGGCATGAAGAATTTTATATTGTACAGCTTTTACTAGAAAAGCGTATGTGTATTTATGCAATTTAATTGCGGTGTTTTATTTTGCCATTATATGCATCGAAAAGTAAGAATATGAGATGCATGATATCTCGGTAGATTTTTATAACGATTTTAGTCATTCACAATAACTGCGAATAAAAAGTAATGCAATTTGATGTACAGAGTCTGCGTAGTTTTTATTCACGATTGGTGCAATTTGTAGTTTTCTCTAAGGGTAGGCTTTGGCTGATGATGGCTATTGAATACTAATTCGTTTTCATTTATCTATTACTTTTTCTGTTTTAAGAGTATCTCATTGTTTTTGGCATTAATTTAATCTACTATTGGTTGCTTTTAATCTGAATTCTCTAAAAATTATTTAGGGTAGTAGTATTATTAAAAGTGCTTCAACAGCTAAGGCCATTTTGCACTTAAGCCCCCACCGGGTATCGAACCCGGGACCGCTTTCGCCGTGTTGCCCACTTGGCTATCTGGGAGCCCAAATTACTTAGGTTTTAGGAAAAAAATGATTTGGACAATAGTATGAAACTGCTAATACCTATGATAATGACCTATGTATGAAAAAACAACGATTAAGATTAGAATTACTTCTTTATAATGTATAGATTTTTGTTCATTTTTATTCATGTTAATTTCTGATCTTATTTTGTAAAAATATTCACTAGGCAGAACTGCTGATATTTCTGAGTAAAGTGAGATTGTTAAATCGAATATTTCTTATTTATATCTAAAATTGTCAGAAGTAGAGATTCTAGACAAGATTTAGTTTCAGTTTTCACGTTGACTTTTCATTCTTTAAATTTTTATTTTCGTTCTACACTTCCTTTAAGAATTATATCGTAGTGAAAAAGAAAAGCATTGTTTAAAACATGGTAATACTCCATTATATCATCGATCACCCTTAACAGTTTAGAAGAAACGAGTTAGCTCTGTTAATAAGCAGTGTTTAAATGTAGAGACGCACTAAGTTTCACGAATACGAGAAATCCTGGGTTGATTGTTATTTCCTATTTTCTAAAAATTTTAAGAGTAATTGCGGAGAATAATAATAATAGTTTAAATAACAATTTAGGATTATCACTCGTTAAGAAGTCTCGTTCTATCTTAAATATTGTGGAAGTTGTATTAACCATTTTGAGCTCATTTGTCCATCTCAATTAGTTATGTTCTTCGCATGAAATCTATTATCTCTTTTATTATTTTTTTCAGCTAGTTTAAAGCATTTACTTTCTAACCTCGGTTTAGTGCCTCCGTTTGTTCGCATCTGTAAGTGGCAGTAAGTTTTAGCGGTTTAAAGCAGAAATTCTATACTAGAGAAACTTTCGGGCTTGTAGCGTTTGAAACTTTTTTTGCCACGTTTGTAAGGGTATCGTCAGGGGAGAAGTTTCAAAAGTTCCTTTAAAGTGTTGCGAAGGAGTTAATTAAGAACCACCCTTAATTAAGAATAAATAATATACACGATTTCGGAGTTGAAATTTATATTACGCGAAAAGTTATAATCTCGTTACACGTTATGATACATTCTCGCTGTATAAAAGGAGATCTAGTTTATCTTTGTATACTAATGTTATAAAGAAATAATATGCTATTAGAAAAATATATTAAAACACCAAAACCATCAAAGAAAAACTTTCAGAACCAGGCTGATACGCTGATACCACTCTGATATGCTGATATCATTGTGATGCAACAGAATTGTACCACAATTCTACTGTCGTCCAAGATCCGATTATGCTCTCTTAGAGAGCGAAGTGTTGGTAATGCTGGTTCTGTAAGTTTTTCTTTGATGATTACGATATTTTCATGTTTGACTATTAAAACCATCAGTGGGCCTTATTTATCCATTAGAAAGTATAGTATACGTAAGATGTAGTATAGTATATGTAAAATACATATAAATTGTTTATTTACATATAGTATATGTAAAATAAAATAATATATCCCAAATGTAGTATTAATAGCGAAGAGCAATCGCAATAAGTACTTATTGGCGCTGTGAGGGAGTGGCTGTACATGCTGTGGACCTCTCTTAAGGTTATTAATTTTTGAGCGTAGCTTATTCATGTTAATTTGAAATTGCTCTTGGGAGGTCAGATCTATTGCAGGATCATGTGTTCTATCCAGTAAGATATAGCTACTCCAAGTAGTAGTCTTATACTTACCTAGATTACTAATCCCATGTGTTCCCTATCAGGCGGTTGAACCACCGTCTTAGCTTTTGGATGGAGCTCAAAAGAGTACAGCAACAAAGAAAGGTGCCTTCAGTGAAAGATATTACTAATGAACTAAATCTTTAAAGTGATGGAGCCAGACCAAGCGTAACATAAGACCCTTCTTATCCATCCCTTCTTTTTGCCTGGTGGTTTTGAGTTTCCACGGTAAAGGAATAACTCGCTTTTCCCCTGTTGTAAACAGTCCCTTGCGCGATGATTGATCGTAAATCCTTATTTCACCCTCCAGCTTCGAAAAGAACGGAAATATATCTCGCGCTCCGCGAGATCACTCTCAGATGCCTTTGCTCGTGCATTAAAAACTCAACAAATATTCGACCACCGTCAACGGAGCTCTTCCGAGGAAGCTGCGAACGCTATTATCAGGTGGTGGACTGAGGGGGAGGCAAGCTATCCCCCCTCTATTATACTTTTACATCTTCGTTTACCGCGTCGTAGGAGTTGGTAACGACCTCCGTTGGTGGTCTTCTTCCGCAGGAAATGCGCTTATGCTCGTCCTCCCCCTGACGAGCATCGCCACGAACTCTTTCTCTCCTTTTTTATTTAACGCTCTTCGAATGCTCCGGAATGGTAAGAAAGGTCGCCGACAGCGCCAAAAAAGAAATACCCCGCGCGTCCTTTATGGACCACGGGGGATTGAGACACTCACAACAGCTGTCTCTTTTCTCTCTCTTTTCCAACAATCTTCTGTGGCGTGTAAGGAGCAAAGAGGGTATTTCTGTTCCAATTAGAGATCTCCTTTGACGAGGTAGTTAAGGGAGGGCTCGATTAGGTGGATTGTAGGCCGGGTGTTGGTGATCGAGGTGTGGCTGTTGTCAGTGCCACTCCACGGAATGTCGCGTCTTTTGAAACGTATTTTCCGCAACGAAATGTTTCTTTTCTGACATTCCGGAACTTATGAGTAGGAAGATGGATTTAAGATCTGGTCAATCTGTTTCTCCGTCTCAGTGTTTCGTTTCAACTATTCCCGGTGTATTTGGCCCAATTGATTGGTTGTTTTTTTAGTAAAATACGAATTCCCTTTTCGCGAGCGATTTACTGATACGGTAAGGTTGTTCTCCATCTTTTAATGTCGTTGAATTTTGTGAGAGAAATTTAAATGCGTTCTTATTCGATCACGATCACTCAGTTTTCAATTTTGGGATATTTTCTTTTACATTTTGGATTCCGTGTACATTTCTTTACGATTGGCTGTTGCCGATGTAAATCATCAACTCAACAACTAAATGAATATTTTTTTAACTAAAGGATATGGATTTTTTTCGTTTCTCATGCGTCAGAGCCTTAAGAGATATGCGACGCCGGGTAATTCCTCATTTCAAGAAGTTATCGACTTGTGATTTCCGATAGTTGTTCATATTACATCATCGAATGCGCGTAAATATGCCGATTACATTAATTTTTTATGGAAAGTACCGGTGTCATTGCTGATAAATTTTATTTTGCAGTGCTTTAATATTACAGATGCGATTTAGAACGAACCGACCATAAAACGTACAATTCCTTGAGCTCCCATGTATGTTGGCGTAGGTGTGTCATGGCAGGAAATAAGTTGGTTAAGAACAGCCTGTTGTAGCTCATCTTGTCACAACTTTCGAAAGATTTTAACTGGCAGAAGTCTTGAGGTAAATTACGATTTCTAACTTCACACAAATTTAGGCAATCCAGCTTGTAAGAAGTAGTTCACCCGGGAATCGAAACCTTTTATCTAGAGGATGTAAAGGATCGCTCTCAAGAAAAATTAGGGAATTAGAATGTAGGACAGAGACATATTTAACGTCTCACTTCTCGAGGAAAACCCAGGAAAATTATGGAGAAATATCAAGTTTATGATGTAGAAGAATTTGGTTTATCGTGTCCCTTATCTTTGAACCTATGAATTGTAGGGGTTCATTTAGTCGTGGAAAACAAGGCTTTTTCCTCATTAATTTTGACTTTCGGTTCCTTGTGTAATTTTCTGATTTAATTTCCTAGGAGGTTCAGTTCGCGCAAGAAGCTATAAAAATTTTAATTCGCTCATTTACACCCTTAAGATCTAGAAATGAAGGGTCACACAATTGTCACCGGATGTGTTTAACGATCGTCGTGCTTACTTGCAGTGGAGGAATTGAGCGCAGGGACATGAATATTACATCAACATCCGCCGGCATGTTTGAACCTGCTAAAGATGCAATCAATGCCGACTTTGGCTAGTTAAAAAGTTTGGCCTTTTTAACGGATGATTTCAAGTCATACATCACCTAAGTTTTTGACGAATTGTTATGACATTCATCCCGTTGGATTTCCGTTTTGGTCAACCAATTACAGCGACAATTTCATGAAATTGAGCTTCGTTTATCGTAATTTTAAATGTTTTGGTTGTGTTTGGTGTTAATAATTTTGGATTGAAATATATCTTAGTTTTCAAATGAAATTTTTTAAACACCTTAAATACGGAAATATTAAAAAAATATTTTTCTCGTGTGTAGAAACACCGTTCAGAGAGGTATTTATCTCAATCCGTTACGGAAGGTGAGGCCGGCTAGATTAAATTTCTGAGAGAATTACTCGATTGAAATTGCCTTAAATCGACGGAATATCAGATTGAAGATGAAGAAAATGGTTTATTATCATAATTTCGTGTCGTATTCTACGTTTGTTCAAAACTATCGAACTTTCCGACCAATTTCATAACGCAAACTTTTATTAAGTTTAGTGTATGAAGTAACCGAAATCTTCTGATAATTGAGAACCATCTCAATTTCCATTCGTGATCGGCCAGCTGCTATTACGGTACTTTTCAGGTTGGCCAGGAATTACTTTTGATACTCCTAAATATAATTAAAACTCAAGGTATATTTGTTGGTTGTTCATGCTATGGACTCAGTATATATCCATTCTCAGGATTCCCTCTACTACGATTATCCATGAGTTTATTTAATGTAATGTTTTGATTAAATAATTCGACACTGGAATCTTTAAACCTGTAACATATGTCAAGCGTTAATCATAGTTGCCAATTTCGTGATTTTTTCCGCTAAACCTAGCGAGTTTTTCCTTCTTTCAGCGACCTTCTTCATGTTTTAACATCTCACACTCTATAAAGTATGTTCCGTTATGTCCATCAACCTCCATATACTCATAATATAAAATTTTTGGCGTATTTTCAATAAAAATTAATATTAGTTTAATTCGGTAATGACATAGTATTCGCCTGAGTCTGTATCGTTTATAGTATTCGTATTATAAATTTAACTTGTGTAATCTCAGAACGAATACTACATTTATAGAAGCGAATTCAAGCTATTTCATTTTCATTGTTAAGTACTTTTTAGCGATATTTTTACCGAGTTTTTGCGAATTTTCAGCTACTTTCCGAATGCATCTAGCGAAATTTCCAAAACAAAATTGGCTCCATCATTGTAAACTAAGCAGAATGCTTCCTCTACACCGGGCGCACAATTAATGCGTAATCATTTTCATTTTCTTTTGATTTTATTTTGGCTCGCTAGCGTGGAGAATTTGCTTGAAAAAATGAGATAATCTAAGACACCGCTCTACCATATTTAAGTATTTCAACTCATATTTTATGTTCCTCTGCAGAAGAGCGGAAGAAATCTTAAACTCAAAACAGCGACTTACCGAAACTTCAAATTTATTGCGGTGTGGGTTTCGTCGCGAAGAGGGGCGCGAGGATGAAATCTTTCTCCCTTTTTCCTCCTTTCGGCATGGTGCGCGAGGAAAAAACGCCGGAGATGAAAAGAAAGCCGCTATCTCCATATTATCGTGCGTTACTTTTTTTGCGACCAACCGCACGCGCCCGTATATCTTCTCGATCACAGATCATGAAGTGGATATAAGACGAAGTGCCGCTCTCACCGACACCCTCTTTCGGGATGCGAAGAAAAAGCGTCATCACAAAATATCTCGCTGAAATGACCCAAGTAATGAAGATGAGCTTAGTTGGATAGACGGAGAGCCTTTCTTAGGCGCATTACCGCCGAGGGAGATCTTTAACTCGAATACATTCTGGTTAAATATAGACTTAGAGTTCCTTCGAGGATTCTCGTTTACAGTGAGAAAATAGTGAAACAAAGCAAAGAAAGTATCTCTGAAAAATCGCGATTGATAATACTTAAGCGATATTTTGTATTTTTTCTTGTTATCTTTTTCGATAATTCCGTACTCTGCTTTTTGAACAAATTCTCGAAAATAAGTCGACTGTCCTAAAAATACCAATAAACCGGTTCTGAAGTAATTAGTGCAGTATTTATTGAAAGGTTTTCTATCTAATTCCATTTAATGTGAATTTCAAATTTTCTATTCCATTATCTGAGCTTGAATAGATTTGAAAATAACATATATGTGTTTATGTGGTGAGTATATTGATAGAAGTCATCTGTATCTATAGGCAGCATTTAGTTCTTTTTTAGTGGTATTCATGCAAAGGAAGTTATTCCGTCGTGCTCTATGATTACTTTAATCGCTACGCCTTACTGTGAATTGAAATTCCTATTGTAATGGTGGCATTCGCCCAAGTATTTATTCTATATCGTATAAGCGATTAAAAATTGGCCGGATATGTCATATTTATAGAACTGGTTGCTAGAGACCATCTTATTTAGTAATTTAACCATATCTCTCTACTTACTACTGAGATAACATATTTTGCTGTTAAATAGGAAAATAGTATTTGCGTTTCCTAGATATCAATAGTTTATCCTAAAACAAAAAAAAGACCGCTTTTTTATATTTTTATGCAAGCATTCCTGTTTGAGGAATTTCTTTAAGCTTTCCTTTCCTCGTTCTGATGGGTTTTTTTATTTTGTGAGTAAGAATGGAAAATAATCTCTCTTTCTCCGACCTTTCATCTATGCACGGAATAATCATTATAATTGAACTTAAGAAGTGAATATAATGAGGAAACGGCTTGATTTTCTTTTTCAGCTAGAAAATTTCCAAATGAGCAGAAGATAATATAATTTTGTATCATAGTAATTATTAGAA
>KZ308686.1:170222-182775 GCA_000376725.2 Ladona fulva | reverse complement strand
TTGGATTATTTATTAGTTATATATTTTTATTTATCTTAATTTTCTCGATAGCGGAACACAAAATTGATCTCGATTAAACTTTTCTATCAATCTGACATCCCATAAATAAATATTAAAAAATTGTGATAATTGAGAAACATCTTGTAATTCTAATCACGGTCATTAGCCGAAAAAACGAATCAGTAAAGCTAAATCATTTCAGAGATAGCTATTTCATTTTCCATATCAGTAAAATAACCAGAATTAATATCAAAGAAACGGATATATTATTTAGGATTATACAACTTGGCGGTTAAATTCCTCTTAAGGAACCCAGAAGAATCTTTCATGCTCTTTATTATATAATTATGCAATTAAAATCGTGTAGCTGATATGGGGCTACTTAATAGAGTGCATTATATACTCTAATCTGCAGAAAATTGCAAATAACTTTATAGTTGATTACTTCTGAAATTTATTTGCAACGCCATCCCAAAATAGAATAACTACTGCAGAAAATTAATGATAAATAAAAAACTAACAAGTTATTAATTGAATTTTGCATTTAAAACAAGCCAAATTACTTGATCGTATTATTTATCAAAAAAATTACGCAATCACAAAAATTGAAAAGTATGTACCTTTGATAAGTGTCTTATTAAAGCTGATGCTTCATTTTCTTGTTCAAATGTATGTTTTTGGCAGTGTCCTGAAATTATTTTGACATCTTCAAATCGCAATTCAATTCTAGTTTCCCTTCAAAGAAGAAAGGTGGTATTTTGGTGACACCAAAGGAAAATCCTCCAAGCGAATCCCATTCTTATCTGAATTGCCTCCGCATAGCCTTTCCCTCCTGAGATTTCCCCCATGGCTCAAGCGTTAATCGAATGATAAGTCCTAAGGGAGCTTTCCAGGCCATCGTCCCATTCTATTCCAACCATATCGCTCTTTTCCTTCGTTTCAAGAAGTTCTGTCTCCTAACAAGAATCACAATTGTAAGGAATGGCTAAGGACAGGTGGAGATGTTTTGAATGTCTGAAAGGAACATGTTGGATTCTCCTAATTGAGGTAGTCATTAAAAACGCTGAGAATAACTCTTAGGACATTCTTTCGATTTCATTGGCTACTTCCACCCCCTTCCCCGTTGCTTAACCCGAGTCACGCATTCGCTGGAGTTGTCCCTTTACGTCACACCTTGGCACTTAGAGGTTAGTTTTCCTCGGTCATTTTAAATACGCCTCACTCCCCGTCTTCTGTCACTTCGCGAGCTTTCTCTTTTCCCTGTTTCTCTCGTTCTTCGTCCGCAAATACATTGCGGAACAGTCAGTCGAGGGTAACGCATTCGGATATCGCTCTTCTACATGTCGGTGTTTTTCTTGTCTCCAGGGAAACTACGGTGCGTTTAGGCTCCGGAAGAAGACGCCGAAAACACTGAGGTGAGTTGGTGTATTTGTCTCTCTCTGTGACGCTGTCTTCTTTTCTGTTCCTCGGCGGTGCTCTCGAATGACTAGTGATCGGGAAGACATCAATCATTCCGCTGAAGTGCCGTCTTATACTCTTTTATTTGCCGGAAAATCTTCTCTGTCCTCTTATAGGATATCGTGTCTCCTTTTTTTCATTCCGAGCCATCTTTAGAGATTTTATTTATAGGTTTAGATATGTATTTAACGTAATATTAGGTTTATTTTCAGTGCTACTGTCTGGAATTTTTAGAAATAATTAAGAAGTGGATTGTTTTTCTGTTAAATGAAATAGTGATTTGAGGATTTTTATCGGATAGCCTACGTAGACGTAGATTCATTATGTGCATCTTTTTGGTTTTTCACCACTACTTCAGATGAATTTGCAATCATGAAATAGAAATAATTTCATCATTTAAAAGAGTTGATTTTTAAAATCACTCTTATGTAGTGGAAAAAATGAAGCGAAATCGGTAGATCTCTTAGCGAAAAATTCAATGTGGGCTATATGGGTTGGTTAGTGGGGACTCAACCAGTATTAAAGTTGGCGATTTCACAGGCAGGCGGATTCTGCCGTTGATTTCTGTGATAATAACAGGAACATTGTTCATGCAATTAATCGCCGATATCGCTTCTCTAGAAGTTTTTAACTTTGGGTTCGTTTTTCTCCTGTGATAGATAAATATATAGCGTCCTTATTTATGTGATATCGAGACATATATCTCCTTACTCTTATTCGGTTAGAGATGGGTAACCTTCCTTAAGATTTTTGATTTAGATTCATACCCCGCAAGCTGCCAGTGGCGCATGGCAGGGGGTGTAGCAACACCAAAGACCTAACCAAATCCATCGTGTTTGCATCTCTAATGCTCTGCGGAAAGAACGACCAGAAGTAACAATCTGTTTAGCGATTACTTCCTTTTAACGCTTGGTCGTCAACTCTTGGAGATAGCGTTCGTTGTTTACCGGAATAACTATGTCTTCCACTTCATCTAAAAAATTCTGAATCGTTGAATTTGTCGAAAAGCTTTCGTCTATAATCCGTTCTTCTTACTTGGAGCGAATTTCACCCGAGGGATTTTATCATAGCCGTAACGCTGTCGAACCTGAAGTTTCCAGAGACGAAACGAGATGCTCTACGTTGGACCATATCTTAATCTGAAACTAACCCTACTTGATGTGGATACCAAAGCGCACAGCAGTATTCGAGACTAGGCCTAATGGCGGAAAAATAAACAATTTCTTTGACTTTTGGTGGACATCCTCTCAGGGTTCTACTTGTCAATCTCTGCATTCTATTTTCCTTTCCTATAATACCACTAATAAGTTCAGTCATTCAGACCAGTCTTAATTTCTTGAAATAAATGCAGGTGAATTTGCTTCTGTTTTCTTCATTACTTCTCGAGAAATAAATTGGAAAGGTTTTCATAGAAATTAATTTCTTAGTCTGTTGTTTCCACCATTATCGTAATTTAGTTTTTCTTTGTATCCTTCACCCTGCCACACGGCGATAGGCGGGTTGCAGGGTGTTACTTATGTAGATTTATTCAAATTGATGATATTTACGTACCGTATTTATGTACTAGCCCTGAAAGTCAGGGGCCTATGGCTGGGGTTTGATGAAGTAATTGATAAGCATATTGCTTTAAGTAAATGTAAATTTAACTCCGTTTATATTGATCTCAAATTGCTATTTACATACATATATTGTTGGCTATTATTAGTGCGCCACTGACGCAGATTGTATATCATCTCATATTGATGTTTTTTAAAGCGAATATGTTTTCCGTATTTTGGTATTACAACTATTAGCAGCCGATTACTTATTATACGAGTATTTTATAGTGATAGTAGAACGCATGCTGTGATTTAAAATGCGTTTTGGGTTAATTTGTTTTTTATTTTCTTCAATTTTAGCAGGAATTGTGCCGATGTAGGGCAATAGTCGATTTGGTCAACCTATCCCTGCATATTATCGTTTTTTTTTCAAATTCCGATGTTATTAGTTCACTTGAAACGTACTATTACTTTTCCTTAATTTTACCTTAACATGTAATTACTATGACCGTGATTTTTAGTGAAAGAGAAATAGTTAATATTGTCAACGATGAGTTTGTAAAGTTAATCGGCAATCGATAAATATTTATTAAGACCAATGGCTGTGGATTCATCGACTGACTTGACATTATTATTGCGTTAGTTTTCTCAATGTTTCACCGGGTGGCTCAATTTCGACATTCGATGAGTAAACGACCGGAGTTCTTTTGTGTCAATGTTATTTAGATATTTTGTTTGTGATTTGTTATAATGATTTGCTAATGTTGTTGGTTTCTTGTTAGACATCCTCTTAAGTATCTGAAAAAACTTAAACGAGGAATCAAATTAAGAAACCGAATGAACCCATCTTCTGAGGTAAGGTTATTTGTATGCCATGTTAGAAAATTTCGACACAACACGTATTTCAGCTGTGTCCTCATATCTTTCAGTTATACAACCTGTCATTTTAAACGTACAATGAATAATAGTGTTTGGTAGGGGGAGCATTCCTAAATTAACCTCGGCCCCGAGGTCACCACGCCCCGAGTATTTCTTGGTTGGACTAAGAGGGATTTCGAATGGGCCATTCACGCAGAAATATGTAGCTACTGTTATGTGAGGTTTTCATTTTCTAGTCAAGCTGCATCTCCGTAGAGTTTGAACCCTGAGGTCGTGCCTCCCGCAGAGGTTAAGAATGGACCGTTTCAGGGTCCTTAGCTACCTTACACCCTTGCTCCACCCTCAGTTTAACACCCTGACTCCTCTCTCTCCCCCCTTGGGAGGTCCGACGTTCGGGTTTCACGCACCCGCGTCGACCGGTGACAAATATAGTCTGTCAAGGTCTGCCCCCCAGTGACCTCAGGCATGCTTTGCGGGGCATAGAGTCCCTGGGAGAAGACGGAAACGAGGGTAGGAAAACAAGATACCGAGATATATTCATTCGGGTCGAATTAAGGCATTCTAATGGTTTATTAGGTGACCAAGCTGTGATATTACTCAATTTGAATTGCTTAGGAAATTGAAGTGTTTAAATCATTCTGCCAGTTAGATAAATAGCGATGCAGGATGTTGTGATCAATCAGCTGAGCAATGAAATTAAATTCGGCTTCAAACCCTAGCAAAGATGTGAATTGAATTCGGTATCGATTCTAAGATTTAATATAAAACGAAAGGCTGTGCTAACACCATGTACAGGTCGGGATGAATTTTGCTCTGTGTCCTTTATTTTTCTGATGTTAATAAAACGAAATTAACTGCCCAAATTACCTAGGATGTAGGTTATTTATTGTCTACTACTATGTAGTTATCTGCATCGACAGCTTAGGCCATTTTGTTTCTTGTCATTAATCAAATTTTTATCACACCAATTTCTCCACTTTCCTCTTGTGGAAAAATGCCGTTCTTTCACCATAAACGAATGGTTTTGTGAAAAGTTGCTAAAAGTAAGGTAAATAAGTAATTTTCAGAAAATTCAAGTGTAAAAACAAAATCGAGAGAATCGAATCGAGAAAAGTAATAAAAGGCAGAACAAGTGGAGTAGTCCAAAGGTTTACCGTTAGATATTTGAAAATAGTAGCTTTTGTGAAATATGACTGTCATGCGTCTTAAAATCGGTTAACATATTAACCTAGGATGTAATACGAAAAATCAGATATATTTGATAAATTGAACATACGAAGGTATTACCTCGTGGAAGGCCAGCAATAATGGGGATAAAAATTATTCGTATACTTCTATAGACAATTTATTACAGTGGCATGTTTCGCCAGAGAACTAGCATGATCAAATCTGATATTTCATATGACCCGAACGTGATTGTTGGATAGCAAACATTTTCGCTGTAATTAATTTTGAGTGGAAGCGTACGAAGATGTTTTATTCCCATTCTCAGAAGTATTTGTAATTGTATAGGTAGACGCTACCATCAGACTTGGATTGCCTTCGATATATGATTCGCATCCGTCAGTTTTAACTTCTCGATTCGAAAAAAAATTATTAACTATTCGCACGTCCCTCATCTTTATATATTCTCCGTCGTATTTATTAGAAAAAAATGAGTAACGGAACTCCTTGGCGCATTTCATGTCATAGATGTCATGCAAAGAGGTTTGCTCCGCCTGTACCTTGATTTAAAATAGTCCCAAGAAATATCGTAAATGACAGGTAACTCTGAAACGAGATTCATTCTATTAGTATTCTAGGTGGATGATGCATTATAAGTTGCAGTTTTGATTGTTTCGTAATTTATCAGTAGTTTTATATTAGCTTAATTCTCTTAATTGTTTTGATTTGCAATATTCGAAGAAAGATTTATCTGATGGGAATTGAAAACGGAAGAATCTCTTCTGTAGGATTTACGCATAGCATTTTTTTATTTTAGATACTTACATTTCATTGTAAAATATTGAACAAAATTTAACCAGAGAAGTGGCAATAGTTTGTTTTTAATTTTCAGTAAATTAAGGATAACTTCCTTTTAAGTCGGTCCTGACGTTCACTTTTTTACGTTTTCATCTCAGCAACTAAGCCATTGACAAGCAGTAGAATCTATTTAGGGATCTTGGTGTATTAACATCCCCTGCCATATGGCGGTTCGCAAGGTATTTATGTAAATGTAGAAGAGCGACTTAGGTAAGGTAATCATCGCATTAATCATTCGATGCAGTGGAATTCTACAGCAGCCATTTTTAATCGAAGAAAACTTTCTTATTAAGTTAACCTTAGAAATCCCTTACGTACCCTTTGGTAGTAGCTAAGTCTAGTTTTACTTCTTCGCCTCTTAGGTTTACTTCGGCAATGTAGTTTTATGTTTCTATCTGCACCCTGCGTGCCATCAGGGACACAGTTTGCAAATGTCTAAGTTACCCTCTAAAGTGACATCTCTAGTGTCCCGGAGGATGAGAGGGCTAAGTTCTCAGGCGTAATATCCCTTCGATGTCAGGTTTACTGAGTTACGGAATCACTCGTATCTGTTAACGAGAGTAATAGTGTGTCAAGCGCCCTAACTCAAGTCAATTTCCGAAAGCTTGTCTAGTTGTTTCCGTTTTGTCATCGATTTGACGCCGAAGGGAATCTGAAAGACTATCGATAAGCCCTACTTTATCACGCCAAAAATTGGCATTTAGAGTAAACCATCCTTTCTGTTCGAAAACTGTGTTCGGTTCGAGGATCGAATCTTTTCCTATAAAGTTTCGACTTATAATTTGAAAATTACCTTTATTTGCAAATCATTCTATCCTAATTAGAAGTTTCTATCAATTTTTCTCTCTTGTCTAAGAATATGTACCGAATATGTCTATCCTTTTATTATTCTTCCCTTAAAACAACGCACTCGATACTTGAAGTTTAACTCGTGGATCGTGGTTGGTAAGTTCCAGTATTTCATCAGTGGAACTCAATAGCGATTGTTTGAACTGCTTTTCACGTGCATTATTGCGACAGAAAAAAAAAGTCTAATGAATACTATTATTCATTGTTTTTATTGTATTTTCTTATTTAAAATGCTGATAGAAGATACACGGACAGATATTACTAGTCCTTTTTCCCCGATTGTATTAGGTATACCAATCTGGCAGCATATTATAAGGTTAAGTAAAAAGATCGTTATGTAGAAATGTAAATGTTAAGCGTTTTTACACCTGCCATACGCCACTGGCGGCTTGCGGGGCACTAAAGTAATTGTACACCTGATCATTACGTTATGGCGTAAGTTCAGCGGAAGTTGGTCATGTTTAGTATTTATTTTGTGATGAAGTACTGTGAGTAAACACACGACTCATCCAGTTCCAGTAAGTCACCGCCTACGAGATAACGTTTAATTGCCGAATAAACTTAAAGGGGACGTTCAGTACAGACCTCGTGGACGAGATAGTTATTGTCTTCCCAGTTAACAGCGTTCGCTTGCTCCGAGACAGAAGGAAATAGAATTTCCAGGAAAACATCGTTGGGACAGATGGCTACAATGGGTCGTTTTTCCTGTGGAGCATTACTGAAGCTAATTGCAATTAGCTTTTCTACTACTCTGCTTTAATTGGTTGATAGGGATACCGGTGTTTTAGCACCCCTTGCCAAAGGCCACTGCAGGCTGCTTGCAGGGTCAATAGGCAATGAAAACACGTACGATGTGGGCCACATTAGATAATTTACCGCGCATAGAATTCATCGCGTTTTTGCTTATTTCAATAAATTATTGACCTTTCATTTCGAAAACCCCAGCTTTCATTTTATTTTAATGCAATTAATTATGTGCAAATATCCGCTTCGCGTGTTCTCGTAATACGCTGGCTAAATTCAAATGAGCTATAATTTTCAGAATTCAATTTTCAAGAATGGAATCGTGACAACAACCAACAAACTGTCAATTAACATGAAGCAACATTCACGAAACTGCATAAACAGATCGTCGAATTGGGATTCCGCGATGAATTTTTACGTCGCGTTTCATATGAATGTTCGGAATTTCAAAATCGTATAATTCACGAATGACGTCATTGGTATTTAAAAATCGCAAGTTGAGTGTGATTAATGACGAGAAACCCTGCTCCCGCAGGCATTTAATCGAGCGCAAAAGTGCATAAATTACAGAAACTCGTCGGGTGCTTCTACGTCATGTTTACCAATAAAAAAGCGTGATATTATTTTTCGTAGCGCTTGTGGGTGTTTAGACCCTGCTACCATATCTTGATGGATGAAATAATTTTCATTTGTTTTTTTTGTACAAGATAGAGAATAATATACTTTTAATTTACTATTGTCTGTCTTAATTTGTATTATCTGTTCGTGGCTGTGATGATGTGAAAGCTACTGAGGTATGAGAGATGCTGACTAATGGTGTTGATTAAGGTTTCTCCTTATGGAATGTGTACTCGTAGAGTTATTGTACTTCACTCGCAGGGATTTGTTCCACTTACAGCATTATTCTGGCTCAGTGAGAAAAGTAAGGGCAAACCACCTCAATCCTCATTTTACCTAGTAAGCCTCATTTCCCTCTCATAGCTCTTCGTAGCCAATGGTAGAGAGTATAAGGTTTCAGGCGACCATCGGGCTGAATAATTTACTGACAGTGAGTGTTTAAAGATTTGTTGCTCTATAGAAAATAGGATTTCGGTTTACTTAGATATCGGGAGACGGAGGTGGTCTTAGTGTTTTCCTAAGCAGAGGAATCACTCGAGCATTTGCTTTTTCTCGGAACCATCCTATATCGATTTTCCAAAATTAAAGCTCGCTCTCTTAATCTTAATTTATTTTTAATTCCCAAAAGAGTTTTCATTCCGGACTCTCTATCGAAAACANTATAGTAATATAACAGTCTTAATGACATAATCACGTAGCATATTTAATTGTGAAAAGATAACCATGTAGACCGAAAACTATCAGCCTAAAAAATGGGGACAGGGAATTCGATAATTAATCAAAAATCTTCGGGACTCATTTATTTTAACGATCCCTTCCTCCTTTGTCATAAAATTTTATACGTCTTAACATTTCATTACTCTCCAGAAACCCGAAACAAGATCGGACCAGAAAGTATAAAAGATAAGTCTATCCCTTCAAGCGAAATCACCTCATTCCAGGGCAATCTCCGTCGCAAGATGAATGGAGGCGGACCGACTGAGAGAAAGAACTATATTTCTCGAACGAAAGGAAATGAAAAAAAACAGTTCATCATGACTGATGCGCGTAGTTCTGGGTGTTTACTCAGACCACTGAATATGACTCCATCTCCCGTGATTGAATGAGTAGGGGACGGGAAAGGGGGGTTGAGTGAAGTCCCTGTGCTATATTGCTTCTCCTATAGAGGTCCTGCGACTCTATTCTCCTCCGGTTAATTTCGGATGACTGAGGGCCTCCCATATTTTCCTTAGCCTGATTGGGAAAGGGGCAAAATCCCCTCACCCTTTCCCGCCGGACTTGAAAAATTGGGGAGACGTCGACAGCCTCCTCATTACCGCCTTCCTTTAACTCGGGAAGAAAGGGGTGCGGTGGTGCTCGCGGTGGAAGGACCACCGGCCACGAGGGGTGTCGCGCGGATTCGAAGGAAAACGTCTCATTTGTTGCCTGTCCGATCTGTCGCTGCTCTTGGGAGAAAACCACTCGTGCGCTACTTTGAGACGGCGGACCTTTAATCATCGGGGAGTTTCTCGCTTGTATAAACATCACTTTTTTGCATGCGGAAGAGAGAGGGGATTTTGGTAAGGTGAAGCATTCTCACAGGGAATATTTTTGCTCGGTTCTTGTCTGTTCTCCTGAGATCAGTATGTAAGTTTCAGTATGTAGACGTCTTGAAAGGATCCAAGCTGTAGGAGAGAAAAGAAAGAATTCTTGGATCACCCGTGTCCGGTAAAGTAATAGTGAAATGAGCCCATAGGCAGTGACTAATATCGTATTTAATAATCACCGTCGTGCATATATTCATGCATTTATATATTTATTTAACCGATGTCAGTAACTCCCGTAAGAAATGCATTGGAGTAATTTTTTACTAATTAATTTCATACACTTCCCGATTATAAAAAATATGAAATTAAAAAACTTATTAGAAACCTTAAAAACCATTACATACCCTAATTTTTATACCAAAAGTATCCTTGGTTTGACTCCAGATGACTCGAAACCTTCCCGTAAAAAATGCACGCAAGTTTCATTTTGGTCGATTGCAGCCTTTTATTCTTTTGCAAAATTAAATTAGAAATAATGGTCCTACAAAATCGAGATAAGCACTAAAAGAATGGAAATTGATCAAAACATTTTATTTTAGTCGTAGAATATAAATGTAGAATCGAAATCGCGTGAATTCGTCAACGTGAAAAAAACAAGAAAGACGAAGATATCGTAGAATTTTGTGGTNTTTACATTTACATTTGAACCCTGCAAACCGCTAGAGCGCATGGCAGGGGGTGTAAAACACCGATATACCTATCTAACCTGCACTGCTGTTCGCTTCTCTAATACATCGCGGAATGAATGACCAAAAATAACTAACCGTCCTGGCAACTATCTCCCTGTAACGCTTCTTCGTTTTGTCCCGAAGATCACGTTCGGTACTCATTGGGATGGCAATATCAACTATCTCCTCCCTGAGATCCGTAGTGAGAAATTTATTAAAAAGTTTCCTACTGTAATCTAGTCTTCTATCACTAAGTAAGAGACTTTAAGTAAAGTACAGGGAAGACGAGAACCGAGGAAAAAGTATCTACGTGACATCCAGGCACGAATAACGGTGGATTCATTCCAAAACCTCAAGAGAATGGTAGAAGCTAGGGGCTTCCGGCTGCACTTTCCCTATAGATGACGCCACTTTCGCCGAATGCAAACGCGGAATCCACTTGGCTATCCGGCGATCGCCATAGTGATAATCAAATCAAATCAAAAATCATTAAATCACGTCAATTCTCCAGAAAACAAATTAGCACGAAGTCATTTCACGAGCAACCTTTTACTCTTTCCATAATTTCTTCTGGTTTCGGTGTCAGAATTCAAAAGTTTCAAATGATAACAGAATTCACTAGAGTTCTACTACCTCGCCTTTGTTGTCTACCATTTGCCTTCCCTTGATGTGTGTGCTTTCCTGATTCACTTTGTGTCTAGAATCCTAAAGGAAACACGTGGAATTTTTTTATGGAATGTTTTGATTCCGAAAGCTATTTTAGCTACAAAACATCAGAGAACAACATTTGAACAATGGGATTGTTTCGGCTATTTTAAAATGACGTGGACAATTTGCTTTCTATTCGCGGATCGTTTCATCTTAGATACATGTACTCTGATGTAAATATAAAGTTTTCTTCTCTGCTCCCAAAATATTCTCGCGGGTATAAATACAGAGGCGTCAGAAGTACACACAGACATAAAAATAGTATTCGTGAAAATAGACGTTTTCCTAAGACCTTGGGGAAGAAAAATGAATATATCTCTATGGGTAAAATTTCAGCATTAAGGCTTAATCAGACCCGTATGTATTCCGCAGAGAAAACTACTCCTATTAAAAGTATTTCTTGAGAAACGTAAGGGAAATATCGGTCAATCAATGTTACTTCGGTCAATCAATCCTGATATAATATATTTTTTGATTTTGAGAAAACCGGAAGGAAAACAGATTTACCCAATTTAATTGTGTTTCGTAAACTTTATTTCTCGTTAGATAAGTGGGTTATTATTTTCCGAATGAAAAAGTAGGATAGAAGAGGCGTTATACAAATGTTCTTATCATTGCTGAGAATTTAAAGTAAAGCGTGGAAAGAAGCTTTAGGTTATTTCCATTTTTGGAGAGAAATCAATCTGGTAATTCTATAAAATAATCACCGTCATGTACATATTTATATATTTATCCATCCGATGTCAGTTACTCCCGTAAGAAATGCATTGGAGTAATTTTTTACTAATTAATTTCATACACTTCCCGATTATAAAAAATATGAAATTAAAAAACTTATTAGAAACCTTAAAAACCATTACATACCCTAATTTTTATACCAAAAGTATCCTTGGTTCGACTCCAGATGACTCGAAACCCTCCCGTAAGAAATGTACGCAAGTTTCGTTTTGATCGATTGCAGCCTTTTTTTCTTTCGCAAAAATCGCAAAATAGTCCTCAATAGATGATACAAGCACTAAAAGAAAAAAATCGAACATAATTTCTTATTTTAATCATAGAATATAAATTTAGATTCAAAATTGCGTGAATTCGAACAAGAAAGATGACAATTTTGTAGTATTTCGTGGTTATAAACAACCCGTCCCCTTGACGATCAAGGATATTGTTGAATTCGACGCTCATACGAATATATGGGAAAGAGAGGCCACAAGAAATGCATTGGGAAAGAGATCCGACGTTTCATGGTTAGGAAAGTTTTTTTAGAACTTTGGAAATTGAGTCTCAGCAATAAATTCTTACAAATAATATAACTTTCTATATTTTATATGGTTCCAAATTGAAGGTCATGAAGAAAATTTCGAAAATTTAATATTTTTATTCACAAAATAAACATGGAGAAATTCTGACGCCGAAATTTTATCTTGGGCAACAATGTAAACAAACGTAAAATTGTTTTGCCAACCAAGTTCACAAAGTTATATCC
>KZ308686.1:126626-169411 GCA_000376725.2 Ladona fulva | reverse complement strand
TTTTCTGCCTACTAATACTTCTTCCGAGAAAGATATTCAATTCATTCACTATAGTGAGGACAATGATTCTTGTGCGTTCGATGTCGATTCGACGAAGAAATTTCTTTCAGAGCCGATTCCGCAAACCACCGAAGGATCTCCGGCCATCTTTTTCCAATTTAAAGAAAAATCTTTTTACCAATTTAAAGAAGAGAAGTCATTGCAATTAACTTATATTTAATATGAACACAGCAAAATGGCTCCGATTATCGTTCACCTTTAAGATCAGCGCAAATAAGTCCAAATGATTGGATTCACTTAGTGTGCAGATGTACAACGACATATAGGGCGAACGCACTGTAACATTAGCATCATCTTCTAAGAATTACAAGCCTCACGACTAACACTATTGTAAATCTTACGACTCACAGTCATCTCTAATGAACGAATGAAACATCGTAAACAAATGCGGACAGTTTAAAGAATAGCCAGTAGCTAAAGCAGTAAATGAGTATCGCATGGCGCAAAATCTGCATTGGAGACGCATGCAATTGACGTCATTGAAATCGAGTTTCCCTAGCCCGGTCAAGAGACTCAGTTTGCTGAATTGCCTTCGGGGTCACATTCGAATCTTCTAGAACCCTTTTTTCTCATAATTGGACCGGTTTTGCATTTGCATTAGTACCCCGCAAGCCGCCGCATGGCGTATGACAGGGGGTGTGAAAACACCAATCGCATTAATAAGCTACCTGATTGGTATTCCTAATACTATCAGGAAAAAGAGACAAATTATAGCTATCCGGTCTTGCTATAATCTCGCGAAATCTCTTTGTCGACTGGCCTCGGAAATTGCGCTCGCTATGTACGGGAATTGCGATATTTAGATTTCGATTCATTCCCTGCAAGCTGCCTGTGGCGAATGCCGTTATCACGTACTTCTTCGAGTAAATCATACGTTTTCCTTTTATCCAAATCCAATGTTCATAGGATTGAATACGTTGTGACTTTCCACTTTAATATCTATGGTAGTGTTCCTCAAACCAATCTTTTTCGTACTGATAAATTTCACTCATGGCTAAGGAGTGGAAAATTATTGAATTTTGCGCGGATCAGCACCTGTCCGACCCTACTTGAATTCCTTGTGTCGTAATCCAGAGTTACGTGTCTTCGTTTTATAAGTATTTGCATTGCATGGGATATGATGATCGTGTCGCGGTTCGATGAAGGTAAATTGGTAATCCTTTGTTCCAATAATCCAATGTCGTCCAAACAGAACAACATGGTGCATCATTGACTTATCGCGGATCGCCAGCGGGTGAAAATTGATAATGAGAATTGATAGACCAGTTATGGTTTTCAAAGCGGTTTGAATGTAAACGTGTTTGACACACACGTGTTTGGTTTCTCGCTTTGTCTCCGAATCTGAATGTTTATTATATCATTTCGTATGTTTTAATGTGTACCTCTATACAGTTGAAGTTGGTGTTCCGTAAACATTCCAGAATTCACGAGTGATACATCAGATGAAAAGTTTAGGAAACGCTGCCCTATTGAAACATTTTGAACATTCCTTTGCCAAATATTTGTGCTCATCTTACTACTTCTCACTGAATATAGAGAACACAGTTGTCCACGGAATACACGGAGAATAATATCACGATTACCTCATTATGTTGTGTGAGATGTTGGTGTAGGTTAACATAGAGGGGTTGGTTACTAGCTGGCTGATATTACTTCAGAACTGATAAAATTTTATATAATATGATAGGATTTTCCAAAATTAAAGCTCGCTCTCTTAATCTTAATTTATTTTTAATTCCCAAAAGAGTTTTCATTCCGGACTCTCTATCGAAAACAGTAAATTATACGTATCGACATGTTTGATCGGGATAAATTTCCGAAGGTTGAAAAAGGGTGTGGGTTTTTATTAATTTCTCTCAAGAGTCTTGCCTGGAGTACCACTATTTACTTAAGGGCTGCCGTCGCTAAAAATGAACTTTAACTGAATTTCTATGGAATTTTTGGAGTTGGTCGGTAGAGAATCCGATTTCTTTAAGGTTTGAAACTTTCTTAATATTTATAAAAGGCCGACCATTAATTACGTGCAAACATTGGAAGTCGCTGAATCTCTATTTTTCAATCGTAAAATATTGTTGAAGATTGCAAAGTAAGTAAAAGATAGCGTAATTTCTTCCCTATTTTGTATTACACCGATCTAATATTGTATTTAGTATGTTATTGATATACACGTATATATGTATTATCATATTTTGTATTTGATAGATCTGTTTTTGTTGATATAAGAAAGCATTCCTGTTTTAATTTTTGAATCATTCATTTCATTCTTAGGCTCTCAAACATGCTCATGTTCAATTTTTAATATTATAATAACTATATATCCTTCTTTCTAAAGACATTGCTTTCCTTGGGTTTGAATGGTATTCGGTCCTTTAAGGTAGGCTTGTATCCTTCAGAGGCATTCTGTTTTATCGAGATTAATTTAGGTGGTTTAACTACGTGGAATAACTTCAACATTTCCAAAATTGGACTGTCTCTTTTTCGTTATTAAAATACTTTGGAGGCATCGTTTAGGGAAGTGAGGCCGGAGGAGTTTTCCGTACCGACTTCTTAATTACAGTGATAAATCAAACATTAATTCCGAAATTGGGGTTAAGGGTGTGTTGGTGGTAAGACTGAGACTAAAGAGGATGGGAGGAAATAAAAACATACAATCGAAAGGGTGAAGGAAGTATTGGAAAATTATGAGAGGTTGGGTAAATAATAAAGGACAGATGAGTCGGCAGTATTGATTGGCAACGCCAGTGTTCAAGTGGAAGGAAATGTATGTGTATCTATATGTTAACTAGCGAAATACATGAAGAACCTCGTCGCGCATAAGTTATTGAAACATACTTAATCTATGAGGGAAATCGATGCCTCTTTAAATTTGTTAAAGATGACTTGTTGCACAACCACTGTCTAACTTTCCCCAGTATTAGTAGCAACGGATTCTTGATTTAAAGATTTGATAAATCACAATGTTCTTATTTAACGGTTTGGCCTACAGCTTCATCTAACTGGAACAATTCTGAAGGCAGTTTTTACTCACGTAATTTTGTTTAAATCTCTCAGTGGAGCATTTTACCATTTAATTAGGTGAATCTGTACTATTTTTTTTCTCAGGTTCTTAGATCCGCTAATCTTCTATATTATCCTTAGATTACGCTGATATAGATTTGAGCCCAGTAATACGATGCTTACTCTAGTTTATGGTTATCAATCAGTATTAGGTGTATTTTTTGGTTTGATCCCAAAAAAAACATTTCCTGATCAGTAACCTAAATGTCTAGCCAACTTCCAGAGGCCAAACTAAATTGTTTTTGATATAAGTTAAAATTTGCTATACACTAAAAATATCATTGCTTGAATCTTTTTTTCCTAAACTATCTTTTAGCATTTGTTTGTTTTTATATAGAAACTCAAGTTAACGAAATACCTAATTCGTAACGCCTATTTCCCAGTCTTTATAGTAATGCTTTTTAATTTCTTGGTAGTGTTAATTTCATTTTGTTTTTACTTTATTCGTCAGTATAATGAAATTTATGCGTTTATTAGGAATACCGAATCTATTAGTTTTTTATGCTTAGTTATTTTTGTTCCTTGTTCGTTTCATTGTATTATAAGACATCGGAAAACATAAGTGGATATTAATTAAATAAAAATTCACTTATTCTTTCCTAAAATAAAAGAAGTTTTAGAGAGTCGGTTAAAATTTCCCTTCGACCAAACTTGTGTTATTTTGAGGGTTAACATTCTTCAGTTATGATCGATGAAGGATGTATAATTATGTATACGGTTGCCACCATGGAGTAGGTTCCATGTTGCAGCCTTTTCAATGATAATGATTCAATTGCATTGAACATAAACATAAGAATATATAATTTTGTACCCCTTTTCAGTTAATATAGTTTCTATAATAGTTTAGATAAGCAAATTCTTTATAAGAATGTGTTTTCGAAAAATTTCGCAATTGCTTTTATGGGGAACGATACTTTATTCCCTGATTGAAGTTTGAAAGGATGTCCGGCATTTTCTTTCAAGAGGAATCCGCGGTATTATTCGTTTCACATGGTATTTCCGTAAACGTCAATGAGGAAAAAACAATGCTTCAAGTGGTGTGATACAAAGAATATCGATCGCCGTTACGCCGAGTCTCAAAGCGCTGTGAATTGGAATGCGAGGGAAGGAGTAGCTATCGGCGCCCTTTTTGTGGCTCTGACACTTCCGGATTGCGTTTGTCACATCCAATGGTGAGACCTCCCACACTTCCCCTCCGCAGTGTCCGGTGGCCTCCTCGACTTCCAGTTTTCAATCACCAACACTGCCCTTTCCCCACAACAAACGTCTCTTTCGCCTCTCAGCCCATCCCTTTTGGACCATCCCCTTTCAACCCGTCCGAATTTTAATTTTCCCTACCATTTCCGTTTTTACATTTGCATTAGTACCCCGCAAGCCGCCGCGTATGGCAGGGGGTGTGAAAACACCGATCGTATTAATAAGCTACCTGATTGGTATTCCTAATACTATCAGCAAAAAGAGACAAATTATAGCTGTCCGGTCTCGCTATAATCTCGCGAAATCTCTTTGTCGACTGGCCTCGGAAATTGCGCTCGCTGTGTACGGGAATCACGATATTTAGATTTCGATTCATTCCCCGCAAGCTGCCTGTTATCACGTATTTCAACGTGTAAATCATACGTTTTCCTTTTATCCAAATCTAATGTTCATACTATTGAATACGTTGTAACTTTCACCTCTAATATCTATGGTAGTGTTCCTCAAACCAATCTTTTTAGTACTGATAAATTTCACTCTAGGCTAAGGAGTGGAAAATTATTGAATTTTGCGCGGATCAGCACCTGTCCGACCCTATTTGAATTTCTTGCGTCGTAGTCTAGAGTTACGTGTATTCGTTTTATAAGTATTTTCATTGTATGGGATATGATTATCGTTGCAATGGTCGGGGTTCGAAAAAGGTAAATTTGTAATCCTTTGTATCACTAATCCAATGTCGCCGAAACAGAACAACATGGTGCTTCATTGACTTATCGCGGATCGCCAGCGGGTGAAAATTGATAATGAGAATTGATAGACCAGTTATGGTTTTCAAAGCGGTTTGAATGTAAACGTGTTTGACACACGTATTTGGTTTCTCGCTTTGTCTCCGAATCTGAATGTTTATTATATCATTTCGTATGTTTTAATGTGTACCTCTATACAGTTGAAGTTGGTGTTCCGTAAACATTCCAGAATTCACGAGTGATACATCAGATGAAAAGTTTAGGAAACGCTGCCCTATTGAAACATTTTGAACATTCCTTTGCCAAATATTTGTGCTCATCTTACCACTTCTAACTGAATATAGAGAACACAGTTGTCCACGGAATACACGGAGAATAATATCACGATTACCTCATTATGTTGTGTGAGATGTTGGTGTAGGTTAACATAGAGGGGTTGGTTACTAGCTGGCTGATATTACTTCAGAACTGATAAAATTTTATATAATATGATAGTTAATGATTTTAAATTTAGTTGAATTGAAATTTACCATCTTCCTCCTCTCATTGCGTAAAATTCAAAAACAAAGTCCTTCTACTTCCTCATCTAAACATGTTTTCCGTTTCTCTTTAGAACTTGTTTGGCGCTGCCCACCTTAATGATGTCTCAAGAGTCTTTTGTTTGCTGTGAAGGGAATTTATCTTCAGAGTGAAAGGACATAGGGTATTGTCATTACAGACTGTCAGCAGGTAAGAAATTTTCCTTATTTAATAAGGGTCTTTTACAACCAGAAATGTTCCTAATTACAATTCATTCGGGCTTCCTATTACCGCGGGAAATGCCATTTTTACCATTGGAAAAGTTTTCATGTATACTACGAAGGATTTCGCAAAGCCATGTTACGTTTCTGAACTCGCGTCTATCTTTTGTATGCGTGTGTAATTCCCCTGCATTTTCTCAGCGTGCAGCTTTTAGGTCTTTGCTGTTTAGAGGATGTGGCAATTTCTCTTCCTCATTATCTCTATTTTCTTGTAAGTTTGCTGCGCGTTTTGTTTAGGCTTTCATTAAGATCGGACACTTGTCGCCTACCCACACCTGTTTAGGGTTGTTGTGCAAGTGGACTCTCACCGGCAGTCTTAGGGTGCGCTCTCAGGTTGTCCAACCAGGATGCTTGTTAGCAGACTGAGCGTGTATAATGGTAATGGATGACGAAATCAGTTATGCAGTGGGTTTTTGCATTACCCGTCTTCCTGTGCAAATAGGGTTGGTTGTCTTCAGTATCAGCTGTAAATAAGATTAGTATGATATTTACTCTTACAGTATTGATATTGTTCATTAAATCTATGGTATTATTATGGAAAACTTTTACAATTGTTTAAGCTAGTAATTCCTACATTTCAAGCTATTAGTATTTCCCTTATTATCTCTGTGACGTAAATGTCATAGCGCACCTTCCATGGTTAAGCCTTTAATATTAATTTACTAATAACTGTTATTTCCTGTTGCGAAATTAGTTCTTTCATCAGATTGAGATTTCCAAGGAGAAACGGATAAGTAAATAGTCTGGTGGGACCGGGACTCGAATCCGTTTGTCTCAATTTCCGGTTGGTTATTCTATCCATGGTTCGAGTCCCAGTCCGTCATACTTTTCTCATGTCCGTTTCTCCTAAGGAATTTTCCTTTTCCCACGCTTCAACGTGCAACGTGACCTCTAACCCCGGTCACCTTTTGCTTAGATACTGAGCTTTTTGCTTGCTTTAGAAGAAATTATTTAAGTAAATTATTTATTTATAGTATTATATAGTATATTAAGAAAGTTATTATTCCCTATGGGTTTATAGAATCTTGCTGGAGTATCTTTATATTTGAAATTGACAAAAGAATTGCAAGAAACGAGAAGTTACGCTAATTAACATTTTGCTCAGTTTTGATCGTTTTCATAATGAACCCCAAGTTTGGAGGGAAATAAAAGCTATAATTCTTGTGTAAAAAAATGAATAGAGGCTCTGTTGCTAATCCCTGAATTCTCAATGATCTTGTAAAAGATGAGGAAAACTCAGCCACTACAACCACTAGGACTGCTTTTCCTCTCACCTTCCTCAATCGAAACTTCCTCGTTACAGTTTTTGGAATAACTTCTTATCATATCCCTTCTCAAGCATCCCAAGCATTAAATATTTGATTGCTTCCCCGATGTGGGACGACTAATTTCTCCTCCGGAGAGAAATTAACTTTGCAAGAAAGATATAAATTCTAGCCACTCAAAGGCGCTGGAAAGCCATACAACTGACATGACATGATACAAATGACTGCAGAAGTTGAAAAGTGAGGAAAATCAAGGAAATAGGCTTAGATTAAATACATATTCTCGCCCAAACATTTTTTTGAGTAAACCATATGATAAGTGGCAAAAACAGACAGTTTCAGGTACGTCGTGTTAGCGTACTTCGCAAATTCAGGGAGAATTCATTTCTACTGTTGTATTTAGAATAAAATTAGACAATTTTGGGAAGTAAATATGAGAATACGGAATATGTTGATGCAGCTTTTGGTGCGTAAATTCAAGCGAATAATGAGTATTGATAATGAGTAATAATAACTGCTGCTGGCATCGATAACAATGTAACCATTTTAGTTGAAACATTTTCATTTCAAAATAAAGAAGGGTGGGAGTTGGTTAAAAAAATGTCGATGGTTAATATTTACAGTGAATGATAGTTGGATGTGTTTATACATACAGACTGTAATGCCAGTAATGGTTTCAGTCCAGGAAGAACTATAATCAAAAGAAGGCGGATGTGTTTATAGTTTCGTCTGATACGGAATATCTGCCGGGTTCTGTCATAGAGATAGTTCAATGATTCACTAGTTAATTTGTTTTGAAAAATAAATGTCGGCATTTTATATTAATGAGGAGAAAGGCGAATGAGTAAATATTTTCAAATCATTCATCTCGAGTGTCGTGGGATTTAAAATTTCGATTCATTTATTCCTTTTAATTGATTTGACGGTGCGCCGAAGATTTGAGTCCGAAATGTGAAAGGTGATAAATAAAGGTACCTAATTATGATGAATCGTTTTTCGTTTCTGAAGTAAATATAAATTAAAAATGATTTCCGAGAAATTAAAGTACATGGCAATCAATACATTTTTGCGTACTGCAATAAGTTACGTTAAATAAGTTACGACGATCCTGATACGAAAAACATGATGTTACCGATCTCATTAGCAGAGTTTGTTTAATATTTTTTCTATCGAGAAGTGCAAAATATTATGAGTTATTCCGAGGTAAAAGATGTGCAAGAGCTATAACATCAGTGGTTCAATTTTTATGCTTTCCGTTATCTACGTCATGATTTAGCAGCCGTGTGGTATAATCAATCTAAGCTGCTTGAATTTCTTTTTTAGATTTGCAGATTAGAATCATAACATTGTTTAGGACTAAAATGATGAAATAAAACTTAGTAATTTCCGCAGGAATATAATTGAACGACCGGTTTCAGCACAGAGCCATCTTCAGGTGAAGGTACAGAAACGATTGATTATATTGTGTAGGACTGTTGAAAATTTGCCATTCCATTCCGATTTTCTAAGGATACTATTTTTAGGCTCTAATTCCTGCAGGATATGTTATTTTATGCTGAGTATGTTATACTGTTTCTGTGTCTGAAATATTTTTCAACGGTATACTTACCGGTAACTGAACTTTTCCTCGCGGAAATTTCCTCTTTTTTTCCACCGAAGTGAAATCTTGCTGAAATCTGGCATTTTGCCACTTACGCAGCGCTTATCCAAAATCTTGGTGCCATAATAATTAGGAAACTCATTAGGCATCGGTTTAAGCAAATAAAATTCGGAAAATTCATCTGACAAAGCCGATGATGAATGGGTGATTTCTTCCTCCCCAGGACCTGAAAAATACCGTTCCTAGAAAGGGAGATGGTCCACCTATGTTAACGACTAATAGGAGTCTTTTATAATTGATGGCGAGCGATGGCCTTAATAACAACCATAATAAGATCGGATTTAAGGTCGCTTCCCGTAAAAGCACCTTCCTTCGAACGACCTAATAAATCAAGTCCGTGTCGTGAAGTAATTGGAAATTCTTTTGAAATGTCTGTATCGATCTTTTGCTATCCTTCATAAATATAAAAATGTAGATGCGATTTAAAGATGCGGGTTGCACCATGCTCTCATTAACCTGCCTTCAGCATAAACAGCTTTTATTAACCGTTTTCAATTTTACCGAGGTTTGGAGGAAACCTGAGGTTAGCTATCAATTCCATGAAAGTATGTTTATACGAGCAGTGCTTTAGTTTGTAGCTCGTACATACGCCGATATACGCTCGCAGTAGTTCATTCGTTGTTGCAATTTTCCGTAGCTAATTCCGTGATATCTTTGTTAGCGAAGGTTTTTCGTTTCGGATTTAGAATTGCTGTTAGAGATGGATTCCCCATAGGGTCCAGAATCTAGAAAAATACAAACGATACCGAAAACCTCAACCCATTATTAGTCACCAAGAATACGTAGCATTTAATAATTTAAAGTAATTTTAAAGTTTGCATGAAATCGATGTAGTCCGGTGTTACTTTGTAGAGGGCCATAGTAGAGAGGAAAATATACTTGGTAGACATTCTCTCATTTTAACTATACGACAGTACTTCATAAAGAAGTAAATCATAAGAATTGCCATTTTGTTGTAGGAGTAGGTAATATGATAAAGTTCATAGTAAATTGTGTCTGTGCATGAGGTTATATGTATAATGTGTATTAATTACGAGGGTGACAATGTATATAAATAATCCTATTATCTCGACTAAATACTCTGAACTTAAATTAGAATAATTGTCATAAATTGCAGATATTCCAAATCATTTTCTTCCACATTTTTCTCTATTTCATTTTCATTTTGTATTATCAATCATTAAGGGTATGTGCTTTCAGGGCACATGTCTGACGAAGAAATACCTTCCTTTTGGAAGTATTAAATATATGCTTATTCCTTTCAGATTAGTTCAGAGATGCAGATTTATTCATCCGATTCTGTCAGCATCTTTATGATGCTCTTATAACAATTTACATTTACATTAGAACCCGGCGAGCCACCGTATAGCGCATGTCAGGGGGTGCGAAAACGCCGAACTCCATAATTGGATACCTGATTGGTATACCTAATACTTACACTGTGTTATTTACTTTTTTTTACTTTCTTTATTTTTTTATGTTTGTATTAATTTAGGTTTAGCATGATATAATATTAGGACTTTTAGATTTGTATTAATTTACCATATATGTTAGTTGTAAGTTGAATTTATTTGAGTAATTTTTTATATCTATGACTCAGAGGTTAGGTGTAAGAGAGGCCCATTGGGCCTAACCTCGCCGTAAGGGTGAAATAAATAAATAATGCTTGATTTCGATTATCGGAAGTAGCATCTAGTAAAACGGAAACAAGTTTGATAGTTGTTTCCATCCTGAAGAATAATAAAAATTAGGCTTACTACCACCATTTAATCACATTCCAATGCAAAGTTATGTCTAATTTTTATTGTTCTTCAGTAGCGTGTTCGTGTTGATGATTTTCCGACAAAACTCCAAGAATTAATAGATTTAATCTGTAAGGAGTGAGAGCTAAAAAAAAGCTAAAAGTGAAAAAGCTAAAAGTGTAAAGCTAAGTGAAAAGTGCTAAAAAGTATTTGCAAATATGTTCAGTAATTGAGTATTTAAACAATATTTATTAGAACAGGCTCATAGTCATTTTCACCTGATGACGACTCAAGTCTAAAATATGGTCTGCTCACAATAAATGTTGCTTTAAGTTCATCTTTTCCTTGTTCCTTGTATGAGGTAATGGTTTGCGTCATCAGGAGTTAGTATAATTACTCTAGAGAATTTAGTTAATCTATACTTCATGTGCGCATCCCTTTTTCACACCCCGAAAAACTCGGCGTCTCTGCTACGTGGAATTGGTTTCATACTCTCTCTGGTGGGTGACCTAACCGTTTCGTTGGAGGGGAGACAGGAACTTTTGACCCTTAACTAAAGCATGTGAAGAGGGTCGTTTGTGGTGTTAAGTGTCTGGCCATTAGTAGAATCTGTCGCCAGGGTAACGCCAGACTGCCTGGCTCCGAAACCATTTCCTCCCTATGGTGGCCCTCACAGGATCCCATGGACGTTTTTCCTTTCATCTAGAGATTCTCTGTTCCAATGGAAGGATACATTTTTCTCGTAAACTCCTTTTTGTTTTCGTTTGTTATTCTGTGGGGTTTCTTCACTCTATGAAACGGGGTCAGTCAACAGTAAGGCCTACTAGTTAAGATTGTCGTGGTGAGAAACTAAGGGAAAAGATTCAAAGAATTACTAACAATAGGATAAGTGAGCTGCATGTGTTTCATGAAGCGGAAAAGGAGTTACTGGAAACCGTGTGTTCCAGAAAAGATCACAGACTATGCTCTCTGAAGAAGAGATCGATGGTAATAAGGGGAGCAAGAAATAACGAGCCTGCTCGTTAAGAGTACAATGGTACCTCGATTCACTAACAGTTCTACGTACGATCTTATCGACGTACTAATTTTTTCTTAACCTAATTCGACCTCGAGATACCAAATTAATTTCAATGTATGAACCGAAAAAAGCCGGTAGTTTATAAATTCAAATACGATTTTGAGATAGACATTTTTCGAGTCACGAACTTCGAACTAGAATTAAATTCTTAAGCCCAGTTACTATAGAATACATTAGATACTTATGAATAGGGTAAAAATCATAATAATTTTATTTTTTCATAAATATCTGCATAGTAATAAAAATTTTTCCTCTCCTGTGTGTTACGATGATTGCACTAAACATAGTCATTCAATAAGCTAAGGCGGCTGCTGATGGTTGTGTTATAAGTTGAAAGTAAACTCCATAAACCATCAGAATTAAACTTACGTGCTATACGTATTTCAATTCCAAAGGAATCATCTTCAGGCTTTGGCAGCCCGTGAATCATAATCATAACTGATACAGTTTTTTGTATTACTTTGATATAAAACTGTCTAAACTTAAAAAAATAGATTGAAATATATTTCATCACTCTTTCATAAAATGATATTAACAAAAACTCATTTTCAATTAAAGGTGAAATTAAGTGAGGTTCCACGACAAACCACTCACCCAGGTGTCCGCGAATCTTGAAGGCAGCTCTGCCTCCTAATACTAACTTTCTCATATTATCATGGGCAGTAACAATATCTGTAGATTCCACGAACTGAAAGTTGAACGAATCAGCAATTTAGTTGCCTCAAATATTTGATGTTATGCTCGATATTCATCCTTCGCTGAAACGGTTTTAAGCGAGTATGGGTTGCCGATGACATTTAATGATCAATTTACTGCTATCGACATTCGAATCGACTCGTTTACTCGGTGAAGATCCTATTCTACTTGTATAAAGTGCTCCTTATTCTACCTTAACTGCTAGAGGTTGCAGATTCACATAATCTCTCCTAAGCAGGCATGGTCATTTTACTAAATCAAAGCCGCACTAAATTTATTTTCCAAAGATTGAGGCGGCCTTGAGGCAAAGTTGCCTTCATTTACGTTCTTTTTTGATAATTTAGTTAAGATATTCTTGAAAAATACGTTTAATAAATAGGTTTATGTTACGCATTAATGCCCAGGCGAAAGCCAAATAGCGATGAACGTATACCTGAAGAATGTAAATGCAACATGAATATTTTAATAACTATTAATTGAGTATATATTTGTGACTTGATGTCCGTTATAGTCTGATGGATAGGTAGAATAGAATTGCTGAGAAAAATTTTAGTTTGTTTCATCTTCATCGAGTGTTTCTTTGCTATGTTATCTTCGTCAATGCAGTTGCTTTTCTTCTGGATATCCGCATTATATGTGAAATGAGTTAAATTTTTATGCATCGAAGTCCTCTTATAATTAAGCGTCTCTACATATTATACCTTAGTAATGTTAATGAATTTAACTATTAATCGACTTGATTAATATATGTCTTGATGCAATAATTCGATGAAAAGCTAGAAATGTTCATTCTTTCAGCTTTTTCTGAACTGGGAAAAGTTCATCTCTTAAAACTGTTGTATAGAAAAAATTGGACCACGTCGAGATTTGAGTTTGGGTTTCATAATCTTTGAAGATATCGATAGCTCTTTTGGGAATCTCTCCTACTTATACGTATGTAATATATATCTTGAGTTCATTACTAACCAGTGAAAGCTTAGCAGTCCTTGTTTGCTTGCGTTTCATATTTGGTAAGTGGTAAAGATTAAACTAATATATAAATAGAAATATTTTAGTTTTATATTCGGATCGATTAACTTTCATGGGAATTTATGTACGGCGTTCCGTAAAGTACGCAAATTTTCCATGGACACGGCTTTGCGAGTTAAACGTTTATGATAAACACTTGAGGAATATCGGTGACTAGTGCATCGGATGACCGGTTTAAAATCATCCGCAGGCCGCACACTTGTCAATGGGCTACTTTTTTTCACGACCTTGGAGGTATCCTAGATAGGGTTATTTTATATACAATACTCGATGATGGGACATTTGAGTCCGCATAAGCGTTGTCGTTACGAAAGACAGAAAATGTGGTTTGAGCCGTTCTCATTCTCGCAACACGTGATTGCTTCGGTGTCGTCTTCTTTGCATAAAGATCACCAGCAAAGGCTTGTAACCTGAGAAGTTGCAACGTCATGATCTCCTTTGGAATAGCGGAAGCGACGCTCATGAGAGACGCCTATTTTTATTGAACGTTTGCGCCGCAACTTCCGATCCCCATCCCATGTTTTCTCATGGTCTCAAGCTTGGGGGCGAAAAAAGCTTCTCTAAATGTCAACGCGTATCACTCGAGGAATCTCTTGCTTAACGTATCCTTTTTATCGACATTTGCAAAGGGTGGGCTGTAATATCCAATCATTGTAGTCCAATTAATCTTTCCAATTAGCCCTTTGTTGTGATTAATTATAATACACATTAAAACCCTTCTTTACGTGGGGGATACGTTCCAATGAGTTCGAGCGCTAAACGAAACAGCATTAAACGAGGTCTTCTTCGCACGTAAATGATGGGGGTCATTGAAATAGAACATAGATAAGATAATTAGTTTTTTATTTTGTAAAATTTTTGTTCAATAACTCTTACTTTAATTATACCTATACTTATTTATTTCTGATACCGATTTGTGTGAGGAAGGCTCTTCTTCATTTGGCATCTTTTGTTTCTTGTAAAGAACTCAACTAACGTTGTTTGCATTTTTCTGTTTTGTTCTGCAAGCAGCTGTCTATAGTAAGACATCGCACCAATTACAGTTCGTCTTGCCTTTGAACTTCTATCAAAATTGAAACCATTTTGTATAAACTAATCCAAAATTTCCGTGGATAAACTTTTTTAGGAAGTCCGCCAAAATTTCCTTTTGCTCCTAATCTTCATAAATGGTAATTAATTTGGATTAACAAAATCATGTGCAATTTCTGGGAATCCCAACATGGCGTTCGATTTCGGGGAATCCCAGTAAAACAGCGAAATTCTGAAGTAGCATTAAGCAGGAACTAACTGTACGAGTGATGCAGTAAGCTACACTGGAGTCCCGATTAACCGGACGTAAAAAAATTGATTTAATTTTAATATATTAAATATGGTTTCTGGATTAATTTTGTAGATAAACGGAACCAAATCAAAGTACATACAAAGAAAATTACTCTTGAATTAACTTTTACAACAGTAAGTTACTAAACTGCTGTTATCAATTTACTCTTCTCTATCAAACCAATAATAAAAAAGTTTATGCAACGAAACTAAAAATTACTGTTACATAATACAGTACAAAGTACAGAGTATTATATAAGTATTTCGGTTAATCCGAAAATTACGCAATCCGAGCAGTGTCCGGTCACACTTAGTTCGTATTAGCGAAACTCTGGTGTATTTAGTAAGTTTTCGAGCGCGTCTTGTGCGTTAATGTTCATGTAGCAGTCGATCATACCACATGAAAAAATTTGTGGTTAGTCCTTAGGGTTACCATTGAAGTTTAATTATTGGAACAACTATTGGGATATCGGAATCGTTTCTAATTTTGATCGACACGTCGGAATTATAAATTTAACGGTTACACATATTGTTGACCAATTTTTATTTTCCGCTATCCATCTACGAATTCATTCATCTTTCCGGAAAATGAAGTCTGTTTCTATGTATAGGTGGTAAATTTTTGTATTATGTTTTGTAAGTAAGAATCCGCTGCATTAAGAGGGTCTATGATATTATTATGACAAAATTCCATTTTCGTTCGCGAGCAACGGTCAGTTTTACCTTCGAACAGGTTTTTGTTGCTTTTCTTTTCCAGAACTCGATCTTATTAACACAGCCCTGTTCCTTTTCCTTATCGTTATTCTCATATGATGTTGCACAGCTCAATTTAGGATTTCCCATGGCTCAAATTCAGAGAAATTATTTATTCTCTTATTTTTCATTTGTAGATTTAGGCCATTAATTCAATTACTCTCCTTTACCTTTTTACTGGAGGAAAGAAAGAAGAAAGACTTTCCTGTCTGTAATAAATTTATTTAAATTTAATATGCTTAGCCCTATGGTTGAATTTTTCAGTTGAAAAATCAACCATAGAGCTAAGCTGAAAATTCAAATAATCAGTTGAATGTTTTCATTGAATTTCTCCTATTTTCTTTCAAGGTGACCTCTGTCAGGGTCAGCGCCAGAGAGACTGAAGCGGTGCACCAGACACGCAGATGGTACGAGGTAGGAGATCAGATTTTTTTTGTTGCCAGTCAGATCTTTCTGCAAATTCAGCTCTATGGTAGCACTTGAGATTTGTCTCGAATTAAAGGAATGCAACTCCTGCTAGCTTCTTGTAAGCAGAGATGGAATGTCCTGGAAGACCTGTCAAGCTTGCTTTCCTTCAATGTTATTATGACTTGTATCTTCTAAATAATCGAGTTTGAATGACACTGGAACAAGTTTTTTTCTTTACAAGAGAAATCGGTCAATGAGATACCAATCTCTGAGGGCTCCCATAGAAGGCGGGCAATGGGTACATAATAAACCGGTTTCCTCATTATCGGATGATGCACAGATTGAATTCGTGGTTCCCGGTCATGGTTACTAGTACATTGATTTATCGCACACTTTGATCAACATCACAGCGTGCATTACCGGGATTAAGGACGAAGAGCAAAAAAATTTATATGGACCGGTTAATCTTTGGCTGCATTCGTTATATTCTCAGATCGGTGTATTTTTAAATCAGAAACTCGTTACAGTCATACAGAGCATACATTGAGACTCTTCTCAATTACGTACCAGCGGCGAAAACCTCCACCTCACAAGTGCATTGTGGTACGGCGATACTCCTGAATTCATGGACGATTGCGTAAACAACTCCGGTGCGCACGTAGGCGCGTATTCACAGCTGATGGCAAAGAAGTGGAACTCGTGGGACATTTAAATTGCGATCTGGCGACATACCACTCGTCAAACTTCTTAACTGTAATTTTTTTTTCAGACAGAGCGTCGACGTACCCGCTCTTATTTTCAGTATTTAAATTATGGGGAAAATACCCCTTTCTGAAGCCTGGATCTATATTCAATGCCTTTGGTAGTTTTTCTTCCTTTGGTAGTTTTTCTTCCTTTGGTAGTTAGGAATGATTCTATTACTTCATTATTCACATTTGAATCGAGGTTACAGTGCGACTTTATGAACTCAATAAGAGAATTTCTGGATTCGAATTCCTTTATGGACGGGACGGGAGATTCTCTCGGCCTCCTGTTCTTAGGTGTTCGGCGATGTATATGTTGCCACCGACGGTTGCTGCGTCTCGCAGGATCTTCGCCTCTGCAGATGATCTACGCGGCAACACCCATGGGATCCTTGCCATGATGAGAGCCGTCTCCACGTCGTCCCTATCAGTAAACCGTAGGAACCAGGTCGCTTCTACTCGTCCCATTTGTCGTTGGATTTCCAGGACCTGCGGTCACGCGTCCTAGAAAATTCTGACCACCTCAGTGCGTGATACGTGGGCGGGAGCACTGTGGATGCAAACCCGTGAAGACATCTTCTTGGCTGATGCGGAGCGAGGGGGGAGGGGTGCATAGGGGATAAGGGGCAAAGAGAAGGGAGAAATAAAAAAAAAAATATTTGTGGTGGAGGTTCAATGGAACATTTGGGGGAAGGGCCTTTCTCAGTGAATGGAGAAAGGCGTCCGAGTGAGCAAAAAATGGGGGAACAAGTTGGAGAAGAATTAAAATATATGGATGGAGTGGCGTTACGCCACCATTTAAAACCCTTGACTTTGCATACACTTTGGTTTTTAAACCACAGCAAGTGTAGTGCCCCCCCCTCTGATGGAGAGTGCGGTCGCCACAAATAACGGGTTCTTGCCTTTGGTAGTCGGGAAGCGTCGAAGAATTTAAAATATCTCCGTACGAAAAGAGAAAAACAAAGATTACCTTACAAAATGGTTTACTGCTGCTAATGGGGGGGGGGGGGCTCCTTCCTAAGGGTGAGGGCTCGGGGTGCGGAAACACGGCGTAGGTGTGGCGGCGGAGAGCGATGATCGGGCGTCGAACGTTGCACTGCCAATTTCGGGCAGAAGTCTGTCGTTTCGGCAAGAGAGCGAGAGAGAGAGAGAGCTCAAGCCCAATTTCCGTAAGGACTTAAATAGAGTTACTTTTGGGGCTAAGGCATCTACGCAAATCGGCCGTGCGCAAAGAGGTACGAAGTTCAAAAAGGCTACTGAGGACGGCCGATGGACGAAATACTCCGGAAACAACATGTTTTTGGGAGGAAGAGCAAAGGGTGGACGGAAAGAACCAGAATTGCTTAGGAAAAGAGGGGACGGGGAATGGGAAGCATGAATTTGAAGCAATCGGGTAAATAGCGTTAAACCGAAAACATGGAAGTTTACCGCCAAAGTTCAGGGCCGCGGAAAATACTCTGACGCTCGCTCGAAGCTCTCCTTTGTTGTCATGGAAGGGACTAAAAGGATTAGGGGGAGGGGTGAAGGACCAGGTGAGCTAAGGTGCGAGCACCTAGGTCCCCTGGGAATTACACAAGTAACCTCGTCGGTCATATCGCTCAGATACGGGCCTCTCAGGGGAGAGCACTCTCAAACATTCTCCACGTGTGTGTGTTTGAGCGGTGGTATAGCATGCTGTCGGTATGCTGACACGGGGCGAGGGCTTCAAGGCCTACATTCTCAATTATGAGCTCGCTAAAAGAACGTCACCCACAGGTAAAACACCTTTCAACTCAGTACTAGGATCACACAATCTCTTCGAAACTGTTTACAATTGTCTTCACTGGAAGGTTTTCCTTTTGGCTAAATTTCCCACGAAGGGATTTGAAGGAAAGTTCAGCAATACATCTGAACCCTTGGTTTGATGTCATTTTGTTTTTTGTTCATTTTGAAGGTTTTGTTTATTTTATACATTTTTATTTTAAATCTTGATCTAAACGGGGACTAAAAACTACCACCATGGAAATCCGTCGAAGTATTCCTTCAACGTCATCTGAGGACCGCAGGGGTTGAGGGCGTATGAGGTTGCGAACTGGGAGTGGGGGCTGAAAGGGGGCGGATGGGTGTTGTGGCGGTGGAGAGGTAGGAAGAGGTAGAAAGAGGTGGTAGGGTAGGATGTCGGATGCGAAGAAAATAGGAGGAAGTCTACCCAAGTCGGGAGAATATTTCGCGCTCTCCGCGCCTGTCGGTGTCAAAGGGGGAGGAGGGTCCGCTGGCGGTGGCGTTTCGGGGGTCTCTCGCCTGTGGGGAGGGGAAAGGGGCGCTTCTTCCATGCCGTGAATGGGCTTCAGTCGGTGTCTATGGACCAGCTGAGAATCTCTCGGTCGAGAGATGTGCTTGCGGGAAAGACCGTCATATAGGCCTACTTCGGACACAACTTCGGCTGTTAGAACATGATTGGGGTTGGATCTCCCTGTTTAATATTAAGAAAGGGTTTTTCATTTTAGTCTGAGGACACATTTCAGACCTCTGTTGTGAAAGGACCCCGGCTCCTGAGGTGGTATCGGTGGTAAGTGGGCAGGACAATGGGGGTTGCTTGTGGAGGAGGTGGTGAAGGATGAAAGGGGGGTTGAATGGGGCAGAGGGGGAGGTTTTGGTGGTGGAGAGATAGGAGGCATTCTTTTGCCTTTGTTTTTCCTTAGCCGTGGACTAACACATGACACATACAAATAATTTAAAAAAATGTACCTCCTCTCCGGTATTACAATGGCTCCCTCGTTTAAAAGTTAGATTTTCTCCGAGGGCAGTCTACTTTTAACAACCTCGTTTGACAGGTGAACCGGCGTGCGGTGGACGCAGATTCAGAGGGATGCATACATCCTCTCAGCCAGGGGATTTAGCTCAATTTTTTCAGGTTCAACTTTAACTTCCTCCCATTCGTAGAACTCAGATTTTTCTTTGTCCGGCTTACACCCCTCAGGTTACCCGCTGGCCTACGCTTTTGCTTGTGAAAGTTATTGGTGTTCCTCGGACCAGCCAGTCTTATTCACCGGTATTGTAACACTTCCTCTTTTAATTCCATACTTCATGAATATTTACGATGGTGTACCCTTTCTGAATAGCCATTCTAATCTCATTGCACACCTATACACCTTCCAGCACACGCTTCTCCTCTTCTTCACGAGGACAATTTACCTGTACATTATCGTCAAGACAGCTCTGGCTGAGGGGAAACGTTAGTTTTCCCATGAAACAGTACGGGAGTACCGGGTGGTACAGATGTGCATTCAACTTGCCCTTCGCGGTCTTCAATTTTGGTGCAGTCATCCCCAACATAAACATTCGGATGGCCGAATGGGTATTATTTCAATTTATTAATGTAAGGGTACATTGAACAAATATATATGTAGCGAATCTTTTCAGCCCCTTTTGCAAGGTAAAGTAATGTACTTGCATTTCTCCTCCACAAAATCCGTCTCGGGGTTCTAACGGCATATTTTTCATGTAATGGTGGTTCTTCAGAAAATCGCGCATTTAAGCATCCCCCTTTAATTGATTTTGGAAAACGCACTTCTACATATCCACTAGGAGGCAACCATTTTTTATCAATTCTCTCCGCCGTGACATTGTACTCTCATATCTAGTGTCATTGTCTCCGAGGAATTGTTATAGATAGGGATGTTTCTATCATTGGGGAAGCAGGACTTACATAGATTCGAAATAAATTAAAATTAATTTAAGATTAAGTTTATTAACACCCTTTTAAGATACAGTAAACTTATTACAACATTTATGACTGACCCAGGGTGTGTGCGGGGGAGTTCAACCCACAACTCCCTCCACCCTCCCCGAAGTTTTCCGAACCACCCACCCACCCAACCCCCTTACCCGAATATTTCCGAAGACATCACAGCCGAAATAATATATTTTAATTTTCTGGAAAAATATTTTCCCATGACAGGGTTTGAACCACCTGACGATCCGTCGATGACATAAGTAGCGGTGACCTTTGACTATTTATATCCATTACAAAAATGAAGCGAGAAGAAATTTTATCCATGTCATTTAGTTCATGTAAGACGGACGAAACGCTTTCGTAATTTCCTGGTTTGATGCGGAACTTTTCACTTTTACCCTGATCACCCCATACCCTAATGATATTATTCCCATTCGTTATCGTTAGAAGGGAGTACGGACGGTTTTAATGCCTCCTTGTGCATGACGCAGTTGAGAAAGAGGGCCTCCTCACACGGTATGATACCCTTGACCTCAATATTGGGGTCGGTGAGAACATCACACAGCTCTCCGAAAGTCTTAATCACCCTGGTTTGGGGGTGGTCCTTTTGACCGAATTTACCCCAAAGAGAGTTTAGCGAAAGCTTCGCGATGCATCTCAGACCTGGGTTTGGCTCAATCTTCTCAGGCTCCAACATTAACCCCTCCCTTTCATAGAGATCCTTCAAGAACTATTTTTTATCCTCTTCCGATGTGCAACCGCTAGGCCAACCACTTGCTTCTTGTTTAAGTTTTAAAAACTTGTTTATGTAGCCAGAAAATAGTCCGCCTTCATTGGATGTCCTGTCATAGATTGTGGTCTTGTAATTCCACACCTCATGACAAGCTGTCATTTTGTACCCCATCTGCAATGCCTTCTTCACCTCCTCGGACACCCACGTCCCTGTAATTGATCTTTCATCTTCACCGTCATGAGGGCAGTCCTCTTGTACACTCCCCTCAACACAACTTCTGCATAAGGGGAACGTTAGCTTACCCCCACATTGGTAGGGCAGTACGGGATGGTACAATCCTCTTGGAGGTAATGTTGTACATTTTACAATACCCTCACATTCTTCAATTGGTGGGCATTCGTCGCCTACAAAAATTGTCGGATGACCTACAGGATACTTCATCCATTTGTTTACATACGGATAAAGTGAGCAAATATCTATATACCTAATTTTTTCTCCTTTACGTACCTTATAATATAATTTAGTTGCGTTAGTTCTTCCCCCAAAGAACGCATCTCGAGGATCCATCGGCATCTTTATTGCCATTGGGTGGGTTTGCAGATATGCTTTCAACTCAGGGTTAGTGTTTAAAAATTCTTTGAATTGACACCCCCAAATCTCTATCAACGAGCAATTACCCTTTAAGAGCACTCCCCGTCGGGACATGGTTGCCTCATACCTCACTTCCATAGTCTCGTTGCTGTTATTGTGGATTGGTTTATCCCGACCTTCAGGGAAACAACTTTGACATCCATGAAAGAAACGCCCATAATATTCAAATACGGTGGTATTTTCACAGTCTTTGTGGAGACCATCGACCTTCTTCCCCATGAATCTTGCTTCCTGATCGTTTCCGGCGTGTCTTATTCTTATCCCTCTCCTCCGCTCTTCAAAGATCAGCCACATCATGGCTTCGTGGGATTGCCGGTCTCGCCATCTGTATCCGCCTGCAGGGATGATGCTCACACAATTGTTTTTAAGAAAATTTTTTTTAAATGTAAGGAGACAGGATCCGGCGATGGTAACTGACTCCTTGAAGGGGTTGACCTTGGTGAGATTTTCATATAACGTAGAAAACTCAGTACATGCTCTTCTTAAAATAGACACATCGTTCATGCAGTATTCCGTCATCTCCTTTTTAAAATCATAGACGATGTTCTTCACCTGTTCAAACCGAACGTCAAATTCCTTCTTCTCCGCCGATGTCATGAAGTTATAGCCGAAATATTTCTTTTCTGGTATAATACCAACATAATTTTGAGTGTCCACTCCGTTGAAAAAATGGGGGAAATATCCCTTTTTGATACTGACATCCAAATTAAAAGTTTTAGGTAGTTTTGCAAGGGGCATGGGGAGAAAGTTCAGTGAGTCGATAAAGGTAAGCCCCTCCAATCTCATGGAAATTATCTTCGTCCCGCGCATCAGAACGTCAGGCATGTTTTTCATATTGGATACTATATGTCTTAAAAGGAACTGGCCATCGTATCCCTGGAGGTTATGGGCAATGCATATCACCTGTTTAAATTGCGATCTCGGTAGGGTTAAATATGCAAAAAACTTTTCAACCGGATCGAATCCTGCAAAACAATGTTGGCGGATACCACAAGTACCACAAAGATGGCCTGAATCTTTATCATTCCAACATGTTTTACATGTTTGCTCGGCGACACAAAGCACAGGTATATGTTCAAAAACACCTGTCTACACTCCAAATCAAAGAAAATGTACAATATATCATTTTTATTTACACCATTATTCACATTTACCGGTTGCATATAGCATTGATGGTTTCCCACATAGTGTACTTTACATAGCGAGCAATATTCTTCACCGCACTTATGTGCTCCATTTCGCCCAGAGGTCTTGTACACCTTTAAACACTTGGAGCATTTCTTTAGTTCATCGCACAGAGAGGATGAATTTCCCCGCATTTTCAGGTGGTTTTCTAGACAATGTGTACCTAAAAAGTCCCTCCCGCATCTACCGCAATGCATCACATTGAATGACTTGCAGGCTTTTGCTGCTCCACAGTGTTTACAAACATTCTCACACAAATGTTCGTCACGGTTATTGAAAGGTTTTTTACAGTCACTACAGTAATAGATACAGCTAAATGCCCCAGTGTTGTGCCGACCCCCTTTGAGGAAGGGAATCGTCACGACAATAAAAGAAAAAGGGTTCTTGCCAAGGTGTCGGCAATTGCGAAAAGAGAGTCAATTCTTGAACAAGTGAAAAAATGATTTATTTTACAGTACCTTTTCCCGCGGAAGGGTCGTTTCGAGCTCCGGGGATGCGGGATGTGGGACTTATGGGTGCGGGTCAGGGCTGGCTGGCGTCGACGCGAAGGGCACTTTTTCCTTCAGGTCGTGGCGGGCGCGGTCGCGGCGAAAACTGGCGTGGAGGCTGCTCACAAGCAAAATGACTGAATCGACTGACCCTGGGTTAATTGCCTGAAGGGCCTATATACTCCCTTGCCTTACCAATGCGAAAATCGGGGTTATTGGGAACTCTACGAAGGCAAGGATCAAGGTACAAGAAGGGGGTGAGTGATGGCCGAATCCACCAGAAATCGAAAACATGTTTTCGGGTCTCGGGAACAGCGGAAGGCTGAAGGCCGGGTGAGGGGGAGAACAAAGGGTTACCGACTGGAATATTCCGCTGCACAATGGTTGCTTAAGGCAATCCCGAGACTATTTTGGGCCGGATCGGCGTTGCGGAGATGGCTCAGCTCGCGCAAAGTCCGATCCTGCAGGGATGGTCATCTCCTCGTGCCGCTTACGCGTCAGCCAGCAAGGTAGGGGAGGGGGAGAGGGTGAAGGGTGTCGAGTTCGCTCCCCGGGCTGGGCATTACACCAGTAAGACTTTTTATAACGTTGAAATGGTGGTCTTCATAAATCAAATCTATTCTTTTATTTTCAACCCCATCTGGTCCTTCAAACAGTACCTCACGACCTTTCCTATCGGTGAAGACGGTTATTTTCCACCCATTTAAACCCCTTTGAAATTGTTTGATTTCCTCCACACCACCTCCATTGGTAAGATCGACATCATATTTTGCACATAATGCCTGCGCCCGCGAAGTTTGAACCAAGCCTGAATCGCGCTGTACGCGTTTCTTCGTAGAATCATCATCGGAGTGCAGTGACATAGCCACCACGATGCTTCGAGCGAGGCAAAGATTATCGCTATTATTTATGCAGATGATTGACCTCTTCCTTCTACAAAAATCACTGAAACTCAACATGTTTGGTCTGGTGAAGCGACCCCCTCCACGACCGACGGGCATGGCTATATGATGTAAGGAAATAGTCAGTGGTGCAGAAGTAAGAAAAGCATCGTTACTCTGCACCACTTTGGAGATGACCGTCGAAATAACTTCGGGTTTCAGTTGATCTGAACGCCGGAATGATATTGCGATCTCCTTATCAGGGCTGCCATCGTTTCTAATGCTCATCCCCATCTGATCCGCATCCTGAACTGATTTACATTTAAAATATTCTAACAATTGTTCCATGGCATTCTCAAACCACAAAAGGGGGTTTCCCTTATTCAAAGGTGTCAGCATAATCTTCACCTCCCTACCGCACATATTAAACCGTTTAAAATATCTTTCTTTTTCACTTAAAATATGGAAAGGAAAGTCTTGCCTTTCTATTATCTCCGGCTCCTGCGATTCCGATGCCGAGACGCCTTCATCCTGAACTGCCTCCGCCGCCGTTTCTCCATTAGAAACTGTTGTGTTCTGTGCATCGGTGCTACTGCCGTCACCATTGTTGACGTCGATGTTTATATTGCCGCTGGTAGCATTGCTGTTTTTACTCCCGCAGTCGCCACCGCCACACTGTATCTCTTCTATAATATAAAATTAACGAATTAATACTAACGAAAATAATTTATTGAATACCGAGCTATATATATTAAAATGATTTAAAATTAGTGAATGAGTCAACAAACCTACCTTCAGTCTTTTCTTCACCATGATCATCATCTTCGTCGTCGTCGCCCAAATCAATGACTGGTATTTCCTGGTATATTTTCTTGAAATTATATTTTTTATCCTGATCATCAAGGTTTCCTACAGTTCGAAAAAACGTAAATTAATTTAACACCCAGCATACAGACCATATACCCCGTGAATAAAATTCATAATCATAAAAGTAACAGCAAAATTTGTTCACCAACTCACCATTATTTTCGTCACTATTATCCCTCCCAGTAATCGAGGGTTGAACGCTCATTGCAGCAGGTTCTGCATCTATTTGAAACGTAATATAAAATTTAATTACTTACATGTCGTATAGATTTACAAATGAATGCGATTAGAGATTGTATCAAAAATATTACTTACCATCAATTGTCCAATCCTCAATGTTCTCGAAGAGGCGTACTGCGGATTCCATCTCCACCCTTGCGCGTTATTTTCGTTATTTTTGCGCATTAAAAAGATACAGGGCGTCAAACTTGACAGTTTTTCATATAAATAGACAGTCTCGGATTTTTCGGAGAAACATTCAAGTTCCCTGCAATGTAGTGGCGTTACAAAGAAGCTTTCGGTAAAAATGACGATGCAATAACTTAGAGTGCTTTTTTATCTTTTGATTTGTTATACTTTCGCTCTGATAGGTAGGATTCTGCTAATTTTATACAACAAAATGGCGGACCCCTTTTTCGACAGATTTTAGAGATAAAGTAAGGAAAACAACTAGGAAAACGGCACCAAACTATCAAGTCTCTTATACTACGTTATTGTATGATATGTATAGATATAAAATCTAAAGTAAGTGTTTCAATTCACCTGCTACCCAGCAATTGCGGTGGATCTTTCGTAAGCGCGGCGCAGTCCGGCTCGGCGCCCTCGAAACTCAGAATGTAGTTTCGCTGTCTTTTGGGCTGTTGTTTGGCTAACATTTTTGCTGTTTCTTAATACTTTGAAGCATTTTTATTGAAATCAAATCACTTGCTTCTCTTTGTTAATTAAACAGAGCAATCTCTCTGTTCGGAGAGTTTATGTAAGAATCTTCTCGTTGACGGCTAGTTAGTTAATTTTACGTAGAAACTGTTGTAAATACTACAAATATTACTTCTATGACAAAAATTCAATTTATAACCAAATGATTAATTCTAATTAAATTTAAAATCACTTTTTTTTAATGTTCCCTTCTCATTCGTCAAAAGAATCTCCATCCGAAATCTCATCGTCACTCGTTTCTTCCTCTCGGTCGTCGATGATGAGGAGATCCTTCAATTCTCTCGTCATGGTCCGTTGTTTCTTAAGTTTGGATGCTGCTGACATGGAAATATTTGGATCTGACGTTAATAGCAGCCTTTTGAAGAGATCTTCGTTTGTTGCTACTCTCGAGTGTTTTCTCGTAAATCTTTCGCGATACCTCCTGGTATCCTTATTCCGAGCCTCCATGGCCTCTTCTGACAGTTCTCCCAACGGAAGGATAGCATTTCTTGCGATTTCTGTCCCATGAATAAGTACTTTGTGCACTGTCGGAGGCATAGTGTACCAGGGATATAAACTAACATATAGACAGTCAGTATCCCAGCAGTATTTTGAGAATGCGGCTTCATTTAGAGGTAAACAACAAGAGAAAGCGCCTTCAATAGATTCCCAAATTTCCTAATTAGTTCTGCATCAATACCTAGTTAAAGTACCGTCGCGACGGTTCGACATCGCTAGTTGGGAGATCTGCACAATAAAATAGAAATAAATTACGCGCTTAGTAATGATAATAATTAATAAAACATCCAACAAATAGCAATAAGATAATACATGAAATTCAAAACTACACTAACCCGAATTTTTTTTTTCTCTATCTGAAATAGCACCGCCATCATTATCCATATCGATGTCGATCGTGATTATGTCGATAGATTTCTGCTTCATATTTTCACTGACATCGTCACCATCTGACAAAAATAGTTTTTAAAAATCCGTGGTTTAATCGTAGAATCTTACTTGCATAAATTAAAATATAATTTATGCTAAGAATAATGGCTGAATATCTATTCAGCGTAACAGAAATCAATATTTAAGAATTATTGAACTTACCTTCATCCCAGCCAGGATTATTTTCCAAAAATTTCACCCAATCCATTACTTCCTTCTTCTCTATCATCTTCGTTTTCCTCTGTAGTTCTTCCTCCTCCCTCTCCTGCACACGTTTCCTTTTCCTGCTCTACTCTTCCTTACACTTCCGCCTTACTTCTCCAACCATTCTATTATATTCATCATAAAGAATAGTTATGTCATGAACCGGCGTCTTCTTCCTTACCAGATCCTTAACGTAGTGGTGGTAAATGCAATAGCCGCTGGAAACATTATTGGTAGTTCACCCGACCGCACAACTTAACACAAAAAAGCGAACGGTGAAAGAGAACAACTGACCACACAATTAAGAGTAAGGAAAACGTTGCACAATATCACAACAGGATCGCTTCCTCGGTGGAAATCACCATTTTCTTCATAAAATTGTCTTTCTATATCTAGTTTCGTCTTAAGACCCTATCTATCTTTCTTTCTGTCTGCTACAAGCATTTTCATTGGTTACTGCAAGATTCACTCATACCGCCAAAAACCCTTCAGACGCGCACCCTTAGAACAAAGGCCCGTGATGAGTAATATGGTCCGATTGGTATGGTAGGTATGGTCCGATTGGAGGAGACTAATCGCCATCTTTTTCCAGATAAATAACACTATCTGTGTCCCAATATATTGCCCTCTCACCCAGTTTCTCAAGATAGTCATATAATACCAACCGTGCCTGCGCGGTGGTATAACACGCTATCGGTATGCTGATATTTCCGAAAGGTTTTAGTGCCTCCTTTTGTGTAACAGAATTAACAATCAACATTTCACCCACTGGTAAAACACCTTTTACCTCAACGTTTGGGTCGATCAATAATTTCACAAGGTCTTCAAATTCCTTGACTATGGTTGTTTTTGGGAGATCGATGCGTTGACCAAATTTACCCCAAAGAGAATTTAAAGAAAGTTTCGCAATGCAGCGGAAACCTTCATTTAATTCAAGTTTTTCAGCATTTAAATCAATACCCTCCCGTTCTTTAAACGATCTGATGAAATCAGCCCTCTCCGATTCCGTTTTACAATTTTCAGGCCAACCGCTTGCTTCCTGTTTTAATTTCAGGAAGTTGTTGATATAGCCTGAAAATAGACCACCATCGTTACTCGATTTCTCAAATATAGTTACAGAGTAGTGCCATAACTCATGTTTGGCAACGATTTTATAACCTTTCTCAACAGCTTTTTTGATCTCATCAGTTACCCATGTCCCGGTAATTATGCGATCCACATCCTCCTTATGAGGGCAACTCCTCTGTACATTTTTCTCCACACATGTGCGGCACAACGGGAGCGTCAGCTTGCCGTTAACACGGTAGGGTAGCACTGGATGATAAATATTTTGAGGCGGTAAAATTGTGCATTTCATAATGCCATCACACTCTTCAAGTGGAGGGCATTCGTCACCTACATATATGGTAGGGTGACCCACAGGGTATTTGTTGATGTATGGGTAGAGCGAACAAATATCAATGTATTTAATCTTTTCTCCGATCTCCTCTTCTGCACGATGGTACAGTTTTGCGGCGTTCGTTCGTCCTCCATAAAACGCATCTCTGGGATCCATCGGCTTCTTGAGGGTCAGTGGGTTCTTCTCGAGATACATTTTCATTTCATGATGTTCTTTGAGGTAGGATTCAAAGTCGCACTCCCATATTTCAGCTAGTCGACAACCGCTTTGCCATAGTACTTTCGAATCGGGTATCCATGGATTCGTCGATGTTATTGGAGATGACTTTATCACGACCATCAGGATAGCACCTTTTACATCCATGGTAAAAGCAAATGACATTATGGACCCTGTGTGAGCCCTCAAAAATACATATGTAAGAAGTCATTATAAGTTAGTCCTTTAATTCTGTATTATTATGCCGATAGAGATGAATTATCTAAATTATTTACCAATATTTTTTTGTAAGAGCTCTTAAAAGTAAATCAGCTGTCATGGTAACTGAGCAGCTTCATTCTATTGCTGTATTACTTAGCCCCCTTTTGAAAATTTCCTTTAATTTGTATTGGCATTTTATCGGTTTATATTGGTTTTATATTTAATGTAATTACTTCTGATCTAAATTCAAATCTTTATTCGAATTCATACCTGGGGAAACATCCAAATTCTCTTTGCAGATTACATTTCTTCTCTTGTAGGAGTAATGTTTGGTTTCCTCAAGCCTAGTTGTTGCTTTTATGAGGACTTAAAAGAATACTTAAGACATTTTCACAGCTATCAATGTTTAATCCACCTGTCACTGCTTGGAATTCAATCGATAGGAATAGTGTAGAAGACATTCAATAACCTTGTAATGCTAAACATATAATGACCAAAGCAGACATGGTATTTTATGTATATAGCCACGACTGAAAGTATAACGTAGATGCCGGTAACTTTATTACTACCTACTTGAAAAATGAATTTAGAAAAATGACAGTTGAAAATTACAAAACGGAAGCTACATTTAGAAACATGAAGAAAANCATACTCTACTAAGTAAGTTTCGAAGGAACCCACTGCCAACCTTCCGATTCTCCTTCTCATATCTCTTTTTATTATCGACCACAAGTTTTCTATATTTTGTGTGTGGGTTCTTACGTCCCCAGGCTTAACGAAATTAACAGAATGATTGACTACGTCGTGCTCATACCCTAATTCCGTTAATCGGGAATAGCCCCTCCACATATCTGTTTTAATGCAGGTTCCTCGTTTCACATGTCGTAGGATGGCCTCCTTTAGTGTTGAAGCATCCCGACTATTGACAACGCAAAGGAATGTCTCTCTTGTAACCCTGTCTATGCCCCCCAATACCCATTTTGTTTTCACTAGACGACCGCGGTTGTATTTACGACGCCCAAACGCACTTTCGTCTATCTCCACCGTGTGCCCTGGGCCGCCGATCTGAGAGCTCTCCTCCTGGAGCCACGCGCAAATCAAGTCTCTGAAGGCTTGGATGATTTTCCCCACAGAATGGCGTTCTATGCCAACTTCTCTGCTTATCACATCAGCGGGATATCTGTTAATCCAGCCAACAACAACGGAAAATACATCTTCCAGCTCGAGACGAAAATCTGCGAAAATTGTGCCTGTCCTTAATGAACTACTTCTCCGACACTTCTCTCCTAAGCAGCGGTATACCGGCTGTCTGTTCTTCCCCCTAGAATGAATGCTGCGTATATTCCCACACACGCAGGCCTTCTTCTTGGGTATTATTCCCGTAGAAAGTAGAAATGGTAACATACCCACAACGGATACGTATGCCTTGAAGGCGGAGATGCTCCTGCAGAATTCCATGATTAACGGACGGTTTGTAGAACAAGAGTGACAGGCTCTTTCTCTACAGCACTCTTTATATTCGCTTTTCCGCGTGTCGATGCACTTTGAAATTGTCTTATTTCATCTATAGTTCCTCCATATGTCAAATCAATTCCTAATTTCTCACATAATTCTTGTGATCTAATGGTTTGTATCAACCTGGAATCACGAATGACCTTTTTCCGCGTTCTAGAATCATCTTCGTGCTGTGATTTAGCGACAACAATTGCTCTCGCGAGACAAAGATTGTCAGAGTCATTGATAACTATTATTGATTTTTTCTTTCTGCAAAAATCTGCGAAATTCGATGATTGAATTGCCCCACTACACCGACCTTTACCGTTGGGCATAGCTACATGGTGAACAGTTATTGATATTGGAGCTGATGTCAAAAGTGATCCATTGCTTTGTATAACTTTCTCTATCGATGATGTGACAACATCGCTGATCATCTGATCAGATCGTCTGAACGATATAGAAATTGCATTTTCAGGTGTTGCCTGATTAGCAATGCTTAACCCTAAATAGTCAGACTCGCCGTAGGCTCGCCTATACAAATTGAAATAACGTTTTATATCTTTGTCGACATTTCCACAGAATGTAGGAAATACAGAAATAAGAAAATTAACAATAATAATAATGCAGTAAATTAGATCAATAAATGCAGCAAATTAATACTAATAGCAGCCCTAAAAAGAGCTTTGTCATTGCAGCCAGCGGCTTTGTCAAAGATGTCTCTCATACCGGTTTTACAAATTCGGGTAGAAGCAGTTCATAGCTCTTACCAGATCATGAAAAAGCTCTTCCGGCGTTCGATGTTTGCTCCGCCAGACGTATTCGACGATGTACGTCTCAAACGTGCCCACAGCTAATCTGCCGATTCTTCTCCTCATATCTCTCTTAATTGTCGACCAGACATTCTCAATGTTTTGAGTATGTGTTCCTCGGTCCCCTGGCTTCCCGAAATGTAGTGAATGATTAACTGTATCATGGCTGTAGCCCAATTCCGTTAACCCAGAATAACCTCTCCACATATATGTCTTAATTGTGGTGCCTCTCCTCACATAGCGCGTGATGGCTTCATTGAGATTTGAGGCATCACGTCGATCGATGACATGAGGAAAGTCTCCCGAGTGTCCCGATCAATGCCACCCAGGACCCATTTCGTTTTTATTAGCCGACCGCGGTTGTATTTCCGTCAGCCGAACGCACTCTCGTCTATCTCCACTGTGTGTCCTGGGCCGCCAATGCTTCGTGCGAGGCAAAGATTATCGTCATTACTTATACAAATAATTGACCTTTTTTTTTGCAAAAATCAGAAAAATTTAGGCTGTTCGGTCTGGTGAAACGGCCTCTACCTCGACCGATGGGCATGGCAATATGGTGCAAGGAGATAGTCAGCGGTGCAGACGTAAGAAAATCATCATTACTCTGCACCACTTTTGAGATGACCGTCGAAATAACTTCCGGTTTCAGCCGATCTGAACGACGGAAAGATATAGATATCTCCTTATCAGGGGTGGCATCACTTCTAATACTCATTCCCAACTGATCGGCATCCTGAACCGATTTACTTTTAAAATATTCCAGTAACTTTTCCATGGCATTTTCAAACCATACGAGAGGGTTTCCCGTATTCAACGGTGTTAAAGCAATTTTCACTTCCCTACCGCACATATTAAAGCGTTTGAAAAATCGTTCTTTCTCACTTAAAATATTGAACGGAAAATCTTGCCTTTCTATCGCCTCCTGCGAATCCGATGTCGAGCCGTCCTCATCCTGGGTTGTTGCGTCCCGCGATTCAGATGTATCGCCGTTGTTGGTATTGCCGATGCTAGTGGTACCATCTACGTCTTTATTTCCATCACCACCGCCGCTACCACACTGTATCTCCTCTATAAAAATTAACGAAATGGTATTAACGGAAATGTATTATTGAACATCAAGGTATATATTATATAAGGTATGTTAAAAGTAATATATTATATAAGGTATGTTAAAAGTAATATATTAAGGTATGAAAAAAGATTTAATATTAGTAGTAAAATGTATCCTTCAAAGCTTACCGTGTTCGTCAGAAGATACTCCTTTCTCCCTATTCTGGATACCATTGTCGGTATTGCTGCAAACGCCGCCACCGCCGCCACATCTCTTCTATAATATCAAATTAACGAATGAAAATTAACAAAAATAAATTATTGAATATTTCATATATATATATATATATATAGACACATACACATATACATGTTCAAATGATTTCAAATTAGTCAATCACTAAACCTACCTTCAGTCTTTTCTTCCCTGCGATCATCAACCTCTTCGTCATCTTCCAAATCGATAACCGGTATTTCCTTCGAAATCCGGTTTACATCGTCATCAAGGTTTCCTAAAGTTTAAAAAAGCAAATTAATTTAACACCCATCATACAGACCATATACACCGTGAACGGGGAGAGTATCTGCCCGTTCACGTAGGCTGAGCACGAAGCGAAGGGAGCGCGAAGATCCCGGTCCCCTCCAGCCGGAGTTCCGTAGTGTTTTGGGTTGCCCCCTCTCGGCAGATGGAGACTGATTTGATTGAGAGTTACGTGAAGGTCTGGTGGGGAGAGGAAATAAGGGCTTAGTTTTCCGTTCACCGTGGTCTCCAACGCTTGTTTAAACAGGTTAATTTCTGCCCTTGTTTCTGCTAAGATCATCTCCAGCATTCGCAGACTTGAGTTTATCGTAAAGATAGCCGTAATCCGCGCGACTATCCCCTTCTGCCCTTCTTCGAACCTCTCGCTCAAATTCTCGAGTTGGATTCCAAGCCTTTTGTCGTTTCCGTTATCTTCCCCAGTGCCCGGGACTTCTCTGCGGCCATTGGTAGGTTGTATTAATGACTGTGGCTGTTTTACCAGGTGGACTATTTTCTGATTCCCGACTTTAAGATTCTCTATGCGAGAGTTTAGGCTCTGTAGATCCTCATCGTCAAGCGTGCCGAAGATGAACTTCAAAGCTTCCCCGCCCAGGTTGAGCAGGCCCCGGCGGCTGCGATGTCTGGGTACGACATCGTCCTGCATTTTCCACAGTTGATCAAATATACGGATGGCCTCCCTTTGTATCGTTCTTCCCTCCCTCTTCATCACTTGGTCCGCTAGCTTCAAGAGTTCGCTGCTGGGTTCGCTGGGGCTTCCTCTTCCGTCCTTTAGTCCTGCCTCCGCAGCGGCTAGCACCGTGTTTATGTCCGTCATCAACAGGGTAATGGCCTCCAGGTGGTGGCGGAGGTCGATGTCCAACGCTAAGGTCCACGAGCGGGCCGACAGGAGGAAGTGTCCCTCTTCTAGGAAGGCCAATCCTCCACCTTCTCGCGGCGCCTCTACGGGGGTTTGTCCCGTTGCATACATCACCAGCATGACGAGCGGTGCCATCCTGTGAAAATCTAAGGGGAGAGATTTACAACTCGAAATCTTACACCTTAGGTCTTCGTGCGGCTCCGAAGGTGGTAACGGTGGGGTGGAGGGGGAATAGGGAATGGAGGGGGCGTCGACGGCGCCAAAGAGTTGGTCCTACCCTTTCATTTTAAGAGATTCTTAAGTTGGATACTCTTGCGGGGGGAAGGGATTAGATTGCTCGCCGAAAGGGGAGGATCTGGAGGGGGTTGAGTGTATTGGGGTCCTGGCTGCGCTGCCGAAGATCGCAGGAGCATGGGGGTGGCTGGGAGGTCGGCCCCGTAGATAAAAGGGGGGGGGGTCCTGCTTCCCAATTAATTGTCGGTCGCGGTGCCGGAGGCTGGAGTTGATGTGCCTCCTGCAGGTGATTTCCAAGCACTCCTTGGGGGTGGAACAATGGAAGATTTCGCAGGAGGCCTTGGGAGTCGTCCAGTGGAAAAATCTTCGGTCCCATGTGCGGGTTTTAGCCCAGAGGCGGTTTCAGGGTGCTCTCTGGGGTCGACGCAGGTATGCGGGTCCGCTTGAGGTAGAGGCAGCGGACGTTCTTCTGGAGTAAGATGGCAGGATGTGGCCGTCGATGTATGCGGAACAGGCGGGGGGAAGGGAGAAGACGCCCACTCCGTTAAGGTGTCTCTCCGTTGTGTTATGGCCCGTCCTTGACGAGGGGCAGTGCTGGAGGAGCTGGGCGGTGGTTGGGAGGCTGTAGGTCTGTTATGCCGCCCTTTCGTGAAGCGAAGGGGTTGAGCAACACAATAAATAAAAGGGGTTATTGCCAGGTGTCGGGGTATTCCCAGGAATAATCACTCCTTAGTTTCAATAAAAAAAATGCTTTAATTACCTATGCCTTGTTCCAGATAAAGAGGGGGCAGTGAGAGTGAGTATTCTCGGCGGCGTCCGTGGGTCCGGCGGGCGTGCAGAAAGATTCCGTGGTCGCTTATTACTCGTCACGTATGGCACTAAACTGCGCACTGCCAACTGGTCTGAGGAGATCGTCCTTAGGAGGCCTAATGACCGGCCTTATATTGTCTTCGATTTAGAAAGTTTTCAAAGGCCAAATATCCAAGAGATTCAAAAAGGGAGGACAAGTTAACTGAAAGATGGGGACTTCGAATATATATGTAATCCTTCTTGAACTTAATTTTAGTGGTGTCGAGTCAAAGATAGAACCGAGCCATTCCTGCCCAGAAGGGGCCTTTAAGAAGAATGCATGAAGTGGAATGGTCCCGTTACCGCGAGCGGAAATTGAAGAAAAAGGTGCGAATTTTGCGATGGCAGCAGACCTATGTTCGGTTCCTCGCCCTTCTCACATTGCCCTCTTTATCCTAATCATAAAATCAACCCACAGGGTCTGTCACCACATTATTCCCTCCCGTGAATGAGATTGACCCGTCACGCAGGACGGTCCACTTTCAAAAATACTCGTAACATGGGAAAAAAAATATATACATACACACGGATATTTACATTGCATCAAACACGAGAGGGCTAAAAGAAGATAACACATTGGAGACAGACGGTTGCACTAAAGTGTCTTCCTTAGTTCGTATATACACCTGGGGGGTGGAGAGAGAGATGGACCTTCTTCAATTCCCATCCAAGGATCCGGGTGGATCCGGGCGTTCAGGCCAGTCGGCGAAGGGGGCGGCTTGGGGCACGAGGCGAAGCCACTCGCACGACGATCCCCCCCGCGAGGGGCTCGCCATAGGTTTCCGGCGGGAGTATCCCCAGCAACCTTGCCAGCAGAAGGGCCGCCGCCCTATCTTCCTCATCCTTGAATTGCACCAGATAGGTGCCCCGATTCCCGGCGTCGACGCCGCCATCCAGCGGTAATACCCTGGAGCAGGAGACCACTAGGGTGTCAATTATCTCCTCCGCGGACATCTCCGCGGGGACACGATGAAGGACTATCCATGCGGCCATCTAATAGAGAAGAAGGGAAAATGACAGTAAAGGGGAAAGGTGTAGACGAAGGAGAAATTACGGCATAATGAGGGAAGGGGAGAGGCAACAGGAGGGAAAGGAAAAATTTAATTAAACTTATGTTAATCACTTACAAACATGAAATGAATCATATTTATCAGGAATGCAATTTGACAATAATAATTTTATTATTTAACTTTAAACAGTGATTATTGGTGCTTGCACGCACATCATCGTCTAATGATGCTGTCGTATCCGCGCCTGGTTCGATGTCTGTTTAAAATAACAACTAGTTTAACGATAATCACGAATTTAAACAATAATAATTTTAAAATTAAGAAACGGTGTAAATAACAGAGAAATAATAATTTTACCTTGTGGAATATCCTCCGGATGGCTCGACACATCTTGGTTTTCTTCCTTTGTAGAACCCGATGGTTCCACATCTATTAAAGGTGAAATATACGATTAATTTATGCTCACACACGAGTTCATGACATCTTAATTTAAAAAACACTATTATATTAAATTAAGAAATGAAATNCGCTCCATTCCCATTCGATGGATAGAACTGATCTCAGCTGCCTCGTTGCCTTCCTTGTCCGCGACCAGATCGAGGCTATACCTCCTGTGCTGGTGTTCAGGTCTCCTTCACTACTTCCATTTAGGTACTTGCAGATGGCAACCTTCGTTGGCGATGGGCCACTACGACCCAATTTATGGTGAACGGCGTCCAGCAGGCTCCACCATGCAAGGTTTCGCACGAACGGGTCCCTGCAAGATAGCATCTTGAATGCTTGGACTATGACCATGGTGTCGCTAACCACAGTTAATGGGAGCAGTCCTGCTCCGCCCATGGAGGGAGGGAGGAAAATGATCTCTTTGGATGTCCTGAATGGTAGGCACATCCACTTCTTGCAGTATCGAGCGAATTCCTTATCTGCATTTCGGAGGTTTTTCTTTGGAATTACCGAGCACCGAAATGCGTACTCAAACCTAGGGAGAAGAAACGTCCGTAGAGCCGGTCCGCCACACATCCAGTGAAGAGTTTGCCCGATGTGGGTCCTAAAGCTAGCGGCCTCCAGTTCCCGAATTCATCCTTTCCCCTCCCTTATGGATCATTATGGTCCTTGGCGTTTGCCATTGCTGAGGAATGATTCCTAGCCTCAGGATCGAGCTGTATAGCGTGGCAAGAGCTCTGCATCCGGGATCTGCCTTCTTGCACGAGGGGTATCTGACTCCATCTATGCCGGGGGCTGTGTCCTTCGTCAGGGCTAATCTCTTGGCCACTTCCTCCAGCAGGAATGGTCTTAGTAGAGAAGCACGGTCGTGCTCCATCGTCGCTCTACCGAATGCTGGAACAATTGAGGGAGGTATCCTCCAGGAGTGCTCGCCGCTCTCACTAACAAAGTAGTCCCGCAAATCGCTCTGGGGTATCATACACTCTTCATTCTTCTTCTCCGTAAGGCGACGGAATGCAAGCACATTTTTTTTTCGGTAAAGGAACTGGAGGTTTGTATTTCTGGGATCTCTTCTCCTAGCTCCGCAGATTGGTCGATAACCGGATACACGTCGAGCTTCTTCCGTCATCGCCTCCATGATTGTATCGATGGTGGGTTCCCCTGTAAGTTGGAGCAGTTCCAATGCCGTCGTCCATTCCACTTGTTTCTCCGTGGATACACATGGTCGTGTGTCAAGGTTGACTCTAATGGCCATTGGTTCCTCGAGGGGTTGCTGTTCGGAATCCTCTCGAATTCTCTCTGCGCCCTTGCGTGCCCTTTCCGGTGGCCAGGGTAGTCCCGCGGNTGTTAAATTGTGCAAAACAGCACAACTCTAATAAAATGTACAGCATCACGTATTTTTCGAATCTTTAAGTGGTATAGTTGTCTGAATTTCAGTTTCAACAGCCCAAAAGTATGCTCTATTATGTACCTGCATTTGGAAGCCAAAGAAACATATGCATCTAATTGTGTCAAAAAATCAGCAATATTTTGGAAGAAAACTAGAATGGATAATATTTACCGGTTCTTTGATAAAAGATAATTATAATTTCTCTGTCTTCTACTCAGCTGTCTAAAATCTTTAAAAGGGGTTAGTAAATGAGGTAGGCATGGGTAGCCACTGTCTCCCAATATAAATAAACCTTGGCATTTCTCTGCTAGAGAATTATAGAGAGGAGATGCCCTAAAAACCCGACTGTCCTGAACAGAGCCTGGGTATCCAACAAAAATATCTCGAATTACTTTCCGATGATCACAAACAACTTGAGCCTGCATATAAAATTTTTATTTCAGACAATGTATCATCCATAAACTGATAATGCGGAGTATACGTTAAGCACACCTGGATGGAGTAAAAATGTTTTCGGTTCAAATACGAATCAGGATCTTCCGATGGTCGATCAATTCGGACATGTGTTCCATCAATTACACCAACGACGCCTGGAAACTGCTTTTCTCTAAAATATTGTTCTATTAATACTTTTTCCTGATCTTTTGGCCAAGTAATAACTTCTGGTGACAAGTTACTTAAAAAGTACGTCACTCTTCTAATAATTTTGTGAAGACTGCTTTTACTGATATTAAATCTATCAGAAACGACTCTAAAGGATGCTGCTTCATTTCCTGCAAACCATAAAAATATACAAATAAATTTTAGAGCAGAAATTTTCGGAGAACTACAAGATTGATAATTATAATATTCTGAAGCTTCAAATTTATTAGCTAATTCCTGTGAAACCCTCCGGCTGACTCTAAAATGCTCCATATATTGTTGATCGCTGAATTTTGGAACTGTTTCTTCGAAGTAATTTTCATTTTTGGGAACCTTATCTGAATCAAGTAAGGCTTCCAGATCTTCCTCACTAGAACTGAATTGGCAGTAGAAAGCCATCTAAAAGAAATGCACCTTTGAAATTATTGAATAGGGGTACTTGATTATGAATACAGTAAATAAAAGTAAGAATAATTGTACCTACTCTAGATAGATATGGTAAAGTTAGTTATTTTTTCAAATAAAAACCTATGCACGTTACATACGACAAGAATTTTGAATTTTAAATCTTGTCCCAGCAAGAGTTATACCGTAGAAACGTAATGCGCAAGCGCCGGATTATCAGTTCTTCCTACGATCCTGGGACTGAAAATTCCTATTCTGTACTAGTTCGCAACTAGTCCTAACGCTCCGCGAACGCAGGACTTATCGTCAGAGATCAGTTCTGTTTTCTCCGCGAAAGCTCAAAACCTTACTGCGCATGCGCCCTTGTTACGAACTCGTACTGGACTGTCTCCGCGAACACAGCTATTAATTCTAAGTCAGTTACTCTCCTTAAAAAAGCACAGAATAATTTCTGGAAATTAATTTCGTATGCTTCCTGATAAGACAGAAGTATGAAATTTGACATTTATCAGAAGGCTAATGGACCCATCTCCCATTTAACCCTTGTCAGAATTTGTTATAGAATATATTGCATAAGATTTTGAACTAGAATGATACAAATTTTAAACGAAAAGAGAGAATCGTGTCCTTGAGGAAAAAACTGCTGTTTTTATCACAGAAAAAATATTTCCACTGCAGGAAAAATACGCAGAGAGATTGCCAGAAGATGATTACAGTATCTCACGGAATAAACTAAGCATTATATCAATTTTTGAGTTTCACGCGTTCCTCCAACGTTATTAGCGAACAATAACAAATATTTGGATATCTATTAGAGTTCGTGCGTCATAACAAATACGTAGTAGTTACACTCAGCAGTAATTTATAAGTAGTTAAGAAACATATTCTATATGAAAGAGCAAAGGCGGAAAAAATGCAGATAATAACAAACAGAACCCTGAGGGGATGCCCATATAGAGACAAACAAATAGTTTTTTTCCCTTTACTCGACCTAGTCTCGAATACTGCTGTGCGATTTGCGATCCATATGAAGTAAGGTTAGCCTCTGATTTAGATATGGTACCACTAGACGGAGGGCGGACCGTTTCGTCAGTGGAGATTTCAGTTTCGACATTACGGTTACGGCTAAGATAATATCCCTCGGGGGGAAATCGCTTCAGCTGAAGAGTTCTGATTAGCTACAAGCTTTTCGAAAATTGCATCGGTTCAGAAATTTTGGCGACATTAACGGCATTGCAATTCCAGTAAACAACGTGCGCGATAACCGAAAGGCATCAACAAAGCGTTGCAAGGAATGAATCGTGAAAGCAAATAGTTACTTTTGGTAGTTCTTTCTGCAGAGAATCAGAAAAGATAATAGGGTTTATTAGGTAAGGTGTTTATTCACCATTGCAATTCACCACTGGTGGCTCACGGAGAGAGGGCTCTAAATCTATTTACAATTACGATAAGCAAAATGCAGGAACGTTATTAACACCATATCGGCTTATTTCTAAAAAAAAACCATTTTTCCATTGGGTAGTTATATTTTTCTTAGAAGAGATCAAGGATGCAAGAGAACATCAGGATGCTTATCTAATTGTAAGTAAGGGAATATAGGGAAATTTTTGAAATATATTAATAAAAACTGTGGCACAAAGATGTACAGAGAAGTTTGGTGTGAGAAGTGGTTAGATTTAATGTAATCTGAGGTCATGTATTGCAGTATTAATATTATTGTAGACTCCATAAAATCTTATAAAGTTATTTTTTAGACGTCCCGTTTATATTTCTAGTTACAGATTCTATCATAGTAGATATTTAAAAAAGGAGAATGATAAAGTTGGATTTTTCAGAAGGATAATATATACATACTAATATTTTTAATATTATAAATAAGCTAATTTTTTCCGTATTTATTGACGGCGGAGTTCACTTTTCATGTATAGATATTACCTTTGAGTATACATGCATTGATTTATATACTAGGGAACTGCCTCTTCAAAAAAGACTGAACTTAATTTAAGTTATCTAAAATGTAAAATGCTTTATTGTATTAATCAATTAAGTTTTTCCTTTGATCTTCTAATGCATTCTATCAAATAAAATATTAATTAGTAAATGTTTATAAAGATTTCAACTTTTCGAATTGTAGATACGATAAATACACTGTGTAATGATTCTATTTAATGAAAATATTCTAACATTCCCACGGGGAATGTAAATGCGGTGAACAAATTGTAAATTACAATTAATGCAAGAAACGATTACATACAAATAATTATCAATGCTAAAACTGCATTCATTTAAAACAATAACTGCATTCTCATTTTATCTTTACGTTTTACTTTAAATGTTTACACGCTCATATCCATACACGAAATAGAATTAAAAAGGCATAAAAACGAGAATTACTTTCAGATTATATTGAACAAGGAATGAGAAATAATAACTATATTACAATGTGGAAATTAGCTTTCCGCTTAAAAGAGGTTCATAAAAGAGAGAAATGCATCTTTCTACTTAGAGAGGTATGCGGTAGCTTCGGCTGAAACTTTTGATTCACTCGAAATGAGATTTGATTTCAGCGCGGCTGAAATCGCGGGAAAAAAAGTAATTTCGCTTCTCTTTATCCGTGCACTTCCGTTTACTTCCCGCTCTTTTGTGCAGTCTCAGTTGAGTGTGAACGTGCTTCTTGCGAGTGCTAGAAACAATTGTGTTATCCCGTCCTTGAGCATGTAGAACATCCTTTGAAACCATCCTTAAATATTTCAAACAACCCTAAAGTTACCCGTACAATGCACAAAACTCTAATGTTAACCATGTTTACCAATACTTTCCACATAGTGTTTAACTGATATGTATTTTCGTTGCATGTCATCACCACGTGAGAAGTGGCGCGAATCCTTCATGTGTATAGTTTCTCAGCAGTGCTATTATTTTATTTTCGACATTTCTCTTCAGTGCCATTGCATTTGTGGAGATCTAGTATGGTTAGATAATTTGCACTGATTCCTTTTCTAATTATTTATTCCAGCTCCTTCATCTCCTGTGCTTGGAAGGTCTTCCTCACCAAAGTTGCAACGTTGAAGGAGGATTTTTCTCGACAGTTGGAATTGCGACGAGAGAGGATTCGGCTGCTAAGGGAAACATGGCATCGACCCTCGCATATTTGGCTGCAATTCGACCGGAGGATATCGGCGGTGGGCTTCTGCGGGGCTGGAAAAGGGCATTGCCAAGGGCGACACAAGGAAGACCTTCGCCGCTCGTGGTAACCGCGACGAGGCAAAATATGGAAGCAATACTTCAGAGTGGTCAGTGTTGTGAGATTGAGTGTAATATTTAGTGTTTATAGTGTGTGATTGGCAGTGCAGGAATTAAGATATCTTATGACAGCTCTGCTTGGAATGTTTCTTTCAAAGTAAGTAAATCTTCTTTACTTCTTTATATTCTCTGGATATAGGCATCACAGGTCTCAGTTAGAAGCAGCTCTAGTTATTCAAACACTACCATTTAAAGTTAAACGATGGCACACCATATAGGTATTCATGGTAGGAGAAAACATACTCAGGGAGCCACAAGCTCATGGGCACACCGATGGTTAGCTTACCATCCTTACTAAGTACCTAGAGCCAAGGACAGATCTAGAAACAAGCCAAGGAAAGATCTAGATACTTCTGAAGATGAGACAAGCTATTTCTGAATATGTACATTTAAATGTCGGGGACAAAACGCCGTTAAAGTGAATGAAGGTTCTCACGCCCACCTTTTGTATCAACTAAGAACTTTTTGAATTCAATATTACAATTCCCGTCGCTTCCCAACAATTCCCGTCGCTTGGACCTCCTGGAAGAAGTGGAAATAAGGAATTTCCCCGAAAAAGACATGCTGGCGAACGAGCAATTGTTCCTAAACCCTTCACCCCTCCTCACCTTACCAAGCAAACTCTTCACCTGATCCTCCCCCTCCCTCCTTCCTTCCCACCCTCACCTCCCCTCAAATTTCTGTATTTAAGCGATGTTTACGTATTCCTTATTGCCAGAAGATGTAAGTTACTTTACGAAACCGGTCGCAATTGAATAAATTTGTGTGGAAAAGTACTAAGTGTTCACTTTCATTTGC
>KZ308686.1:84916-122327 GCA_000376725.2 Ladona fulva | reverse complement strand
TACATGCATTGATTTATATACTAGGGAACTGCATCTTCAAAAAACACTGAACTTAATTTATCTAAAATTTTTAGCTTTATTGTATTAATCATATCTTCTCCTTATCCAGGTTCTTAGCCAGACTGCGTGGATTGTTAGTCTATAAATATTTTAAATATATTCTTATTATATTAATGAGACTAATGGAACTTTAGTAGTTTTGGCCTTTACTTGGTGATATGTCATAACTGAAGAAGCACAATTAGTTGGACTCATGCATACAATTTATTAGTTCTAAATTGCGAATCCTGATCTACATTTAGCCACTTCATTAAGCTTGATTATGTATTTTTGAAGAATACCTGATTGTGTGAAGACCAACAGAATATAGGTTGAAATAGATATCTGTTTTGACCAGTTCGATCGTCAATTTTCGTAAATACATAAATTCTATAGTATTAGGCCGGACTTCGTGGAAAGCCATAATAAGAATTAAAGAAGGCACTTCGTAGTTTTCACAATATAGGTTTTATTTAAACACGACCTTTTGAAAATCATGGTTGATATTTACAAAAGGAGAATGATAAAGTTGGATTTTTCAGAAGGATAATATATACATACTAATATTTTTAATATTATAAATAAGCTAATTTTTTCCGTATTTATTGACGGCGGAGTTCACTTTTCATGTATAGATATTACCTTTGAGTATACATGCATTGATTTATATACTAGGGAACTGCATCTTCAAAAAACACTGAACTTAATTTATCTAAAATTTTTAGCTTTATTGTATTAATCATATCTTCTCCTTATCCAGGTTCTTAGCCAGACTGCGTGGATTGTTAGTCTATAAATATTTTAAATATATTCTTATTATATTAATGAGACTAATGGAACTTTAGTAGTTTTGGCCTTTACTTGGTGATATGTCATAACTGAAGAAGCACAATTAGTTGGACTCATGCATACAATTTATTAGTTCTAAATTGCGAATCCTGATCTACATTTAGCCACTTCATTAAGCTTGATTATGTATTTTTGAAGAATACCTGATTGTGTGAAGACCAACAGAATATAGGTTGAAATAGATATCTGTTTTGACCAGTTCGATCGTCAATTTTCGTAAATACATAAATTCTATAGTATTAGGCCGGACTTCGTGGAAAGCCATAATAAGAATTAAAGAAGGCACTTCGTAGTTTTCACAATATAGGTTTTATTTAAACACGACCTTTTGAAAATCATGGTTGATATTTACAAAAGGAGAATGATAAAGTTGGATTTTTCAGAAGGATAATATATACATACTAATATTTTTAATATTATAAATAAGCTAATTTTTTCCGTATTTATTGACAGCGGAGTTCACTTTTCATGTATAGATATTACCTTTGAGTATACATGCATTGATTTATATACTAGGGAACTGCCTCTTCAAAAAAGACTGAACTTAATTTAAGTTATCTAAAATGTAAAATGCTTTATTGTATTAATCAATTAAGTTTTTCCTTTGATCTTCTAATGCATTCTATCAAATAAAATATTAATTAGTAAATGTTTATAAAGATTTCAACTTTTCGAATTGTAGATACGATAAATACACTGTGTAATGATTCTATTTAATGAAAATATTCTAACATTCCCACGGGGAATGTAAATGCGGTGAACAAATTGTAAATTACAATTAATGCAAGAAACGATTACATACAAATAATTATCAATGCTAAAACTGCATTCATTTAAAACAATAACTGCATTCTCATTTTATCTTTACGTTTTACTTTAAATGTTTACACGCTCATATCCATACACGAAATAGAATTAAAAAGGCATAAAAACGAGAATTACTTTCAGATTATATTGAACAAGGAATGAGAAATAATAACTATATTACAATGTGGAAATTAGCTTTCCGCTTAAAAGAGGTTCATAAAAGAGAGAAATGCATCTTTCTACTTAGAGAGGTATGCGGTAGCTTCGGCTGAAACTTTTGATTCACTCGAAATGAGATTTGATTTCAGCGCGGCTGAAATCGCGGGAAAAAAAGTAATTTCGCTTCTCTTTATCCGTGCACTTCCGTTTACTTCCCGCTCTTTTGTGCAGTCTCAGTTGAGTGTGAACGTGCTTCTTGCGAGTGCTAGAAACAATTGTGTTATCCCGTCCTTGAGCATGTAGAACATCCTTTGAAACCATCCTTAAATATTTCAAACAACCCTAAAGTTACCCGTACAATGCACAAAACTCTAATGTTAACCATGTTTACCAATACTTTCCACATAGTGTTTAACTGATATGTATTTTCGTTGCATGTCATCACCACGTGAGAAGTGGCGCGAATCCTTCATGTGTATAGTTTCTCAGCAGTGCTATTATTTTATTTTCGACATTTCTCTTCAGTGCCATTGCATTTGTGGAGATCTAGTATGGTTAGATAATTTGCACTGATTCCTTTTCTAATTATTTATTCCAGCTCCTTCATCTCCTGTGCTTGGAAGGTCTTCCTCACCAAAGTTGCAACGTTGAAGGAGGATTTTTCTCGACAGTTGGAATTGCGACGAGAGAGGATTCGGCTGCTAAGGGAAACATGGCATCGACCCTCGCATATTTGGCTGCAATTCGACCGGAGGATATCGGCGGTGGGCTTCTGCGGGGCTGGAAAAGGGCATTGCCAAGGGCGACACAAGGAAGACCTTCGCCGCTCGTGGTAACCGCGACGAGGCAAAATATGGAAGCAATACTTCAGAGTGGTCAGTGTTGTGAGATTGAGTGTAATATTTAGTGTTTATAGTGTGTGATTGGCAGTGCAGGAATTAAGATATCTTATGACAGCTCTGCTTGGAATGTTTCTTTCAAAGTAAGTAAATCTTCTTTACTTCTTTATATTCTCTGGATATAGGCATCACAGGTCTCAGTTAGAAGCAGCTCTAGTTATTCAAACACTACCATTTAAAGTTAAACGATGGCACACCATATAGGTATTCATGGTAGGAGAAAACATACTCAGGGAGCCACAAGCTCATGGGCACACCGATGGTTAGCTTACCATCCTTACTAAGTACCTAGAGCCAAGGACAGATCTAGAAACAAGCCAAGGAAAGATCTAGATACTTCTGAAGATGAGACAAGCTATTTCTGAATATGTACATTTAAATGTCGGGGACAAAACGCCGTTAAAGTGAATGAAGGTTCTCACGCCCACCTTTTGTATCAACTAAGAACTTTTTGAATTCAATATTACAATTCCCGTCGCTTCCCAACAATTCCCGTCGCTTGGACCTCCTGGAAGAAGTGGAAATAAGGAATTTCCCCGAAAAAGACATGCTGGCGAACGAGCAATTGTTCCTAAACCCTTCACCCCTCCTCACCTTACCAAGCAAACTCTTCACCTGATCCTCCCCCTCCCTCCTTCCTTCCCACCCTCACCTCCCCTCAAATTTCTGTATTTAAGCGATGTTTACGTATTCCTTATTGCCAGAAGATGTAAGTTACTTTACGAAACCGGTCGCAATTGAATAAATTTGTGTGGAAAAGTACTAAGTGTTCACTTTCATTTGTAAGAACTTTTTCTTAGGTCCTCCATTCTCTTTTTCATCAGTTGCTTTTCCCATTAGTGTAGCCTTATGAAGACATTTCGCAGAGAAAATGTCCAGTAAATTTTACATTTTTTTCTCTATAGTCTTCATGAAGTTCCTCTCCTTGAACTCCACCATCACCTTAAAATTGCTTTGCCTTTAAACCCAATTTGTGTTTCTTATCCAAAAATGCATTTCCATGGCTTCAAGCCATGCATTCTTTTTCTATCCGATTGTCAAAGACTCGCTTTCATATAATATTACGTTCTATATAAAAATTTTAACATCACCTTCCTAAAATCCCAATTCATATGCTTATTTCGAAAAACAGCATTATTTTCATTTGCACTTTGAAATCGGAACACTGGCTTAGTCATAGTTTTATTGAACGCCAATTTCTTAATTCGAGTAGTGGTATTAAGTTTGGGCCATTTAATGTCTTTATTCGAATTCAAAACTTTTAAGTGATACGATTTTCTCCGTTTTGTACTATATTTTTTTAAATATCAAATTCAGTTTAANTATACTAAGTTATAATTATAACATTAAATCATGATTTAAGATGTCTAATACTACTCGCTATTATGATACAGAACCTAAGTTTACGCCTTAAACTATTAAAAATTATGCATATAAATGAATTTAAGCTTATTTTTAAAGGTTTTTACATTTTTCGGCATTGGAATGAGAGCTTCTCCAGGTAAAGCGTTCCATTCTCTAATACCCCTGTCCTCTAATACCCCTGTCCCTGTAATAATATTTCCATTTTTACTTCATCTTCATTCACACTTACTATACGTATAGTTGGCAAAACAGTCAAGTATATAATTCGGTTTCTGTTTTATTCACAGCAAATAATCGTCGGCATAACTTCATCTGAAGAGCTGACAATAATTTATAAATGCGTATAATTTACGACTATTACATTCATGTTGATAAATGTGGTGGAGTTTGATGTTCTTTTAATAGTGATTTTTAACGAGATAACGCTAGATTTTGAGATTCTTATATTTGATATCGCCTCTCGATATATTTAACGAAAAAATCTGCAGCTTTAATTATGAAATCTGAAGATATGATAAGAAATTACCCAGAAAGATAAAATGCATTCCGATAGCATCGTACTTAGTATAGTAGCTGTATACTTTCATCCTGAAGGAAAGAATATAAAACGCCAATGCCATCTCGCATTTTATTTAAATCTACAGTCCAGAAAACTGAACCAGAATTAAACAATCGAAGGAGTACCCGAAAGTTTCATAAATATATATAAAATTTATTTTTATAAAATTTATGGAACGTCATAAACTGTTGACTTTTCGCTGTATCTCAAGTAATGATTCAGGTACACATTTACATTTCCCAATCAACATAGATGCGAATATGAAAATTTCATTTTTCTCTGCAATAAATACGAAAGGGGAGAAATAACGTTACATCATTGTTCCCATCTAAGGAATCGCGTTAAGAACGTGATATTTTGTTGTATATGTTGATGTCTAACTAAAGAAACGAATGGCAGTTTCTTGTTTTGCAGACACGTATAGCCGGAACAGCGATGGCGTTCACTAGGAAGTTTCTGATCGCCATTTTCCTTCGCAGCGGGAAATCGCTTCTTCATGAGCGTCTCCTGGTCGTTTGGCATCCGAAGCTTTCAATGCCATCATCTCCCTCTCATTCGCCACTAATGGCACATCCATATGAAGTCTGATACCTTGTCATATTACCCGTCTCCTTTACCATCTTCCATCTCTCTGAGTTTTACGTATCATCTTTCCCCTTCATATACTCACTTTTTCCATCAGAATATCTTCCATTTTCTTTTTAGTCCACTCTCTCACTTGCTGTAATTTACTTTAGAGATTGCAGCATGTTACCCAAGATGATGCTACTGAACAGATACTCAGTCTGTAAAGTTCGTAATTCTGTTTCATTGCAGTTAAATTTTTATCGTCCTTTTTTGACGCAGGATTTCTCTTTATTTAATCGAATGCGTTTCGTCAACAACATAAATATTTTATGGTTTCCAAGAAAACTGTGACGTTTCATTCTAAGTAGATTTAATCCATGTGGTTTTCCAAAGACTAAGTTTGAGTAGTTAGTCTAAGATATTAATCTCAGTAACTACCTTGCTTTATCATTGATATTTTAGAGTAACTATTTCGTTTCAAATTATTTCCCGAGTTGATTTTTTCGTAATTATGTTTACTTTAATTTTTTATTATTTCATTGCCAGAAATGAATATTTGGTAGCAAAACTATATGATGCTGTTGAGGCGAGCAAAATTCGTTTTAGGGACTCGTTATTTACGCGGACGATACGCTAAACAAAATAAGCCAGAAAGGTAACAAGAACGTTTGATATGTACACCCCCTGCCACACGCCGAAAGGGGGCTTGCGTGGTATTTATGTAGGTGTATATGTAGAATACATGTTAGTTCTCTTTTCATGCTAGTTTTCTGCTTGCATTGCTCGAATTGTAATGATTTCACTAAACTCTTTATGTTTGGTGTAATGTTTAATGTATTCATCTAGTAAGCTGATTTCCATTCTCTCATTTCTATCATTTTCAGCTGCGAAAAATCCAGTTCGTAGTGCGTTTAATTGCAGATGCTACCAAAGAAACGAGCATAATAAACTTCTGATTAGGATGGCCTTCTTTTGCAAAGCATAGATTGATAGATTTGCTGTAAAAAAATCTTTGAGTATAAAGATTCCTCAGCTAACGAAGATAATTCGTTCCGGAATATTTGTAGTTAGCCGATGTATAGTGTATAATAAATATTCCTCTGACAAATGGCGACTTGACAGAGGGTTCAAAAATATAATACGTGCATAAAAATTGCAACAATACTGCTTCGGTCTTTTTGGTAACAGAATAACATGCTAAATCCAGTATTTTCGGCTAGTAACATCTACATATGAACCCTGCATGCCCCCTTTCGGTGTGTGATGGTGATCATGCACGTGTACTATGGCTCTACTTCCCTAATCGGTTACTTTCGTGTATCGTTTGCGGAAAAATTTAATTTTTGAAACGACTTGTTTTAGCATCTGATTTGTTTCTCAGGTTCAGAACATCCTATGTAACGAGGTGTTATCGTCAGCTCGTTATGTAACGAGTTGTGTTTTTATGTACGCTTAATTTGGTGCGAAGAAACCACAATCATTAGCCGAGACGAAAAACTTCGATGAAAATTTTCGGTAGCCGAAATATTCTTTGGTCAGTCAAAAGGATGGTTCAGTTGGTGAGGTCACATTGGTTCTCTCGAAATATTACGAGTCTATATTCCCGTTCCTTGACATGGAGACAATTTTAGTAATTAGTAAAATGGCAATAATTATCTACGTTTTATAATAACTGGAACGTGTTTTTATAGCGCAAAATATCCAGTCTTTTGATATCTTGAGCTCGGCTGAGTTAAGGCTACTGCCACAACAACAAGACTTTGTTATGGTTTTGGCCTAGTGTGCCGGGAAGTTTGACTTAATACGTAAGTGTGCCGCGGAAGTCTAAAGGTTGTTAGACACTGCTGCTTTATGTAATGAGTGACGTTTCATCTCACCGTGACCGGCCAGTTATTTTCACTCAGAATTGTCAAAATGTGATATCCGGTGTCGTAACGGTAAATTTGGAGCCCTTCCCGCAGCAAGTAATATGGATAACTAATGGCCCTCTATGGATAACTAATAGGGCCCCAGCATCGGTGGGAAGGGAAGCATATTGGGGCCCATCATTGCGCACCCGGTGATACCTGATGCCTCGTGAAATTCGAGTTCCGTAAATTATAAACAGGAAAAGTGTATTTTTCCAGACTTTTGAGGGGAGAGTCATTACCCCCCCCTTTTGAAGCCGCCCGCGATGTTAAAAATCCTCCCTGAATTGGGCAGCTTCTTGTTGGGATGGCTCCTCTCAGGTGCGCACCCCCTCCGGGAACCGTTCTTTGAAGGGGAGGTGGGGAGGGGCAGCCGAAGAGAAGCACTCATCAGTTCACTACTGAGCTTACCGTTGCTCGGTCTCTTCCTCTTTGACCGACTCCCACAGGATTTTCGCCATGTCGTGGATTACCTCGCAAACGGTGAGTGCCCCGATTTCAGCAAATGGCCCAGAGTTATTCGCATAATTTGCGTCCACGATGGAGTGATTCCTCTCGGTCTACACAGTACATTCTTGCGGTCGATTGTTTCCGCAGGACTAAATCGTTTACAGCCGGTCGAGGATTAAAAATGATGTGAATATATCAGCGGAACAGAAACGTGGATAATTTAAGGGCCACGTTTTGGAAGCGTTTATTCCAATAACCAGCATTAACTGCGAAAAGATTACAGCCACTAGTAACTCAATATTTGTAAACATCTAAATTGTCATGGTAACGTATCAACGACGGAACAGCAAACGAGCTTCAACAAATTCCATGTGCTGTTTGGCTCACGAGTTTAAACTTCTAGGAGTTATTATAGAAATGTGAGGAGTCTAATAACGCTGGAAAGCAACATGGGGGTTAAATAGCATTTAGTCTACCATCGGAATGATATCCGGGAACGCGCTTGAGTCAGCGTTGGCTCAGTCCGGATCCCAACATTCCTCAATCCTGCGTTTGAAAGATATTGCAGCGATGCCAACCTCACACAGATTAATTTACCTAAAAGTTCCTCCCTCTACATTCTTGTGTAACAATCAAAAGCGGTTCGGAATGACGTTTTCAGAGTCCGTGGTACTTTTAATCCTTGTAATCACAAGTAATAATCTATACACCAAATAATGAGTAAGAAACATATTTTTCCTTTCTATGATAACAAACAAATAGTTCAGACAGTGCAATATTGAATTCCATGAAAAATGCTTATGTAAAGCCGTTTTTATCGTTTGCAGGTTTCGTTTAATTTGTATATTAAATTAGAATTGATAGTCCAACGAAATCGAGGAAAGAAACAAAAGGAAGGAAATTAAATGAAGATTATTTTTGTCGTTGAACTCTGTTTTCGATCGGAAATTGCGAGAATATTAGATGAAAAAGAGGAAATGTTGTAAAACGTTGCGGTTAGAAGAAACCCGTGACGACCAAGGTGATTGTGTTAATTGACCATGGGTTAAATGGAAGAGGAGACTTTAAAGTCTCAATTTCGCCCAAAATAAAGACGTTATTTATTTATATTTATTTATTGTAAAAGCCGATCTCGTGCAAAAATGCATTAAGAATTTAGGATTAGCAGTGGTAAGAGTAATTTAAACTTTGTGAAGGGGAGAGAATTGAATGCGATTACATGATTTGCTATTACGACGAACAATTCGTAGGAACGAACTTACGACCCCGTACGAGTTTTCAATTTAGACTGCCATATTTTCACGTTCAATTAATGAAAGATCAAGATATTTATCAGTGCTAGGAAAGTAAAGGGAAAGAGACGAATGGATTTTTAGAAAATTTTGGCTTTCTAACATGATAGTTATCGATAAAATTTTATACTGCAAATAAGCCATGAATTTAGCAATTAGTAGTTTCATAATCAATTCAAATTAATTTCCGTCATTCTTGAGTGGGAGTTTACTGGGATATTTTATATTGCCACGGATGACTGTCTGTACAGTATTCAGCCCGAGGGCTAGAATAAACCATCTTCAATGAACTACGAAGAGCTAGGAGAAAGAAATGAGGCTTACGAGGCAAAATGAGGAGTGAGGTAGTTGAGGGAGGCCCTTGCCTTTCTCACTAACCGGCATTTACAAACAGTGGACAAGAGACTTGGCATTTTCATTGGTTAGAATACCTGCCCGGAAAGTGGAAGACCTGGGTTTGAGTCCCAGTCATGTCGCTGTTTTTCACATATGTAATTCCCGGGGATACGAGAATTATAATTGTTGATTAAAGGTTCAAAGAAAGATTATTAATCTTACTTTTTCAGATTAAATTTGGGCGTACCCGAAAGTCACTCTTTGCATTTCACAAAAGATACCCTCATTCTACATTAACGCGTACGTGAGCTTTTTGAGACTTCACATAGATACAATCTGAACTTGGTTTGTGAATGTTTCGCAAGACTAACAAAATATTTAATAACTTTTAACTTGATATACGAGCGAGGTCTTACAATACATGGAATATGTAGACTCTATTTTGTCTGCCGAGCGTCACGTGATCACTGCTTCCCTAATAATCATCATAATGTTTGAATATTTTTAGGTTTTGGAACGAATAATCTGAGTTTCCTCTATTTCTTCCAGGGAAATCGCTTTTATATACGAGTGCTTCGGATTACGAGCACATTTCCGGAACGAATTATGTTCGCAATCCAACGCTTGACTCTATAGTACTTGCAATTCTGTCGCATTCGCTGCGTTCATTTCAGTTGTATTGTTCTTTTGGATACATTTTTTGAGTGAGTGTTTAACTAATAAGGAATAATTTCCCTTAACATCGATTTAAAATATTTCCGCCACTCCAAATAATTTTTAATCAATACAATTTTACTTTATCTTTAACATTTGTCTCCATTAACGACGGGTAAGGTGGTGGGAGAGATAAGATATAAGCACCGGCATAAACCTTCGTTTTTCCCTTAAAGAAACTGACAGACTAATTTTGGATAGGGTTGGATGGGATTGTGTTAATACAGCCATACGCCTCTAATTGCTTTCAGGGTAAATATGCGTATGAATATCAAAACGTTATTTACAATTTTCTTAGCCGTTCATTAGAAATTCAGACTGTTGATCTGAACGAGTAATGCTGTCTATTTACTAACACTATTATAATTATGATGAAGTTACAAAAAAGTTTAATCTCCCATCAGAATTAACCACTGCGGCGAAGGCATTTGATAATTTCAGATATTCTTCTTAAAATGAGTGGTTGTAAAAGTGTGTAGCTATTTAGCCTATCTTTAAAATTACTCGTTTTAACATTGATTCATTTCGATGATGGAAGACTAAGAAGTTATTCATTATGTGAGTTATACTGTGAGAATAGTATATATTTGTTCAGAAGTACGACCAAAAATGTATGCATATGTTGGCATGTTGAAAACAACTTTCACTACACCATCGTATGAATAAATAAAGTATGGCGAAACTGGCATTATATTCAAAGCTCCTGACTTGTCAAAGCCTGCTTGTCTTCTTGAAACAGATATTTAAATACTCCTTAAGCCATCAATCATTCATTCTATACGAGCCTAAATTTCACATATGCTATTCCTGCAAATCCCCTTCAAAAATGACGGAACGAATCGAACCGTAAGCCTCGATTATTTAATTCGAATTTTTGATAAATGTTAATTAGGATAGAATTTGGTGCTACAAATATAATAGTAAAGGCCTTAAGGAATAACAGATGTGAAGAATAGCACCATTACTGGGACAGGTGTGAAAATAGCGACGTAACAGTGTGGAATAGACCCGGCATGGAGTTCAGTGGTTAGAACACCTGCCCGGAAAGTGGGAGTCCTGGGTTCGAGTCTCAGTCATGTCGCTAATTTTCGCTCTTACGATTCCTTTGGATTCAGCTGCACGGCTCTTCCGTGATTAGTAATTTACATTTCCTTAATCCTTAATAAAAGTCTTTATCTACGGAGAGCAAGAGACTTATTGAGCATGCCTAGAAATAATTAATACTTAATTAATTGTTATTGAACATTATGCAATGCGTTAGAAGTACGGAAACTCATAATTCAAAAACCTCTTTCTACACATGTAAATTGAGATGAACAAGAGAAGAGTGGAAGAGGAGAAGGTTGTTGAATTTTGTGTTTGAGATCCGGAAGAGAGGTGCGGTGTCTTTAGAATGAAAATAATTGTGCGTTAATACAGGATGTCTCTGAAGACGTCTGCAGGGAAGTGTTGTTGTGAGTAGAGGAGTCAGATAAAGATGCAAAGTAAAGAATAGCAGTTTTTGTTTATGTAAGAAGAACGTGAAGAGAGAAAGGTGCGGAGTGTGGGTTCTGCAGAAATGGGTCCATGAATTCCTACAGCTGGTACTGTTTTTCTGCCCTATTTTATGACCTTTTACCCTTTATCCTTCCCGGAGAGAATCGTTCAACCATGTTTTTCTGCTATAAAAATGAGCCATCAAACATGACTGTTTTTTTACTTCCATTGAGAGCAAAAGGATCCCGGGTGACGATAATTATCGCTTAAACAACAAGCCATTGTCGCCTTCAACTGTCGTGCGTGTGAAGACGTTTAATTATGTTAGATATCTGCATCAGTGCTGGACCACAATATCGCTGGGTTTGAAATCGTCCGCGGTAAAGATAGATTCCGGGAAATATTTTAACGTCCCTCGTCCTGAGTAAACGGCGGATTAGACAAACAAGTTGAGGTAATAATAATAACACGACGAGTTCAGGGCGAGATTGAGACTAAAGGGGCCCAAGACGTTTACGTATACATTTCGTTGGTCTCTTATGTTCCGTTATTTAGGGCCACAATCTTATCGTTATGTCTATAGCTGACTGAATTGAACGCTAAACGGTGTTTTCTTTGCTTAAGACTCAGGTTCCATGATAGCCTTCGTCAAATATCTCTCTAGCATTAGCCTTTCTCTATATTACGTATGGTAAACTACGTTTTTAAAGTTGTGGTATTCGTCTAAGAGCACTCTCCTTCCTTTCCCTTAAGAAATCCCGTTCTAAAAGGGAGTCAACGGGAAAATAATTGACTCACGTATTGATGTGTCTTCTTTTTCACTCTTTATACTTCCTCGTAGTTATGTTATGAATGTATATCCTCTGCATTTCGTTTTGCTTGCGGCAATCATTCACCCGAGTCCGGACGTGCTTCTAAATTTCATTTTGGCTAATCCCTTCTTTTGAGGCATCTGATAGAAGTTGCTCTTGCAAAAGAGAGATGAACGATCGCACTGGATTGCGCAAATTCCGGAGGTGTCGTTGAGTTCTGCTGTCATTGACAATTTATTGCATTAGTTTTGCGGTTTTATTTTCCCTTCTCAGCGCTTTCTTCAGATCGGTAATCGTATGGTAAGCCAAGGATCTCCGATCCATAAGGTTGGCTACAGGTGGCAAAGCACAGCTTGCGGGTCAATGTCCTTTACTATTTGTCCTCGAGAGAGAAAAAAGGGGGTACGTCGAATGATTTTGCGTCGTACCTGTGTACTTGTAGCCGTCCGTGTGACTTTAGAGAACCTTCATTATCGTAGCACTGACAATCCGAAGATTGGAGTGATGCAGCTCTACAAGACGCCCTCCAACATCCAATCATTCAATTTCCTCATACATGCTCACTTACGATTTTATTTCTCTGGCGAAATTGGGAATAACTAATCCCGTCTTACATTTAAACCGTCTTATTTAAAGTTAATAAGGAAAAAATATAAAAATGAAATTAAAATCGATTAAAATTTAAGCACTCATACACAATAGGAACATCATACTCAGAAAGAAAGGGGTAACACAATATAAACAGTAATGTCACATTTAAAAAAATTACAGAATAAGAAAAGGAGAAAAAAGGTGTGAAAGAGTGAGAAAAGAAAGGGAATTTTGAAAATATCAACGTTGAGAAAGGTTTAATTAAAGTTAGGTAGAGATTTGATTTAGAAAGAGGAGCTTGAAGTAACGGTCCTTAAATATCGGTAATATGCGAGAAGTTGTAATATGCGATAGAAGTGTGTTTCATAGCCTACATGCGGAAACATGGAAAGATTTATTATAAAATTTGATTCTGTGTTTTAGTATTTGGAAGTGATGATTCATTCTGGTGTTAAGATTGTGAATGCTGTTCATCCTTCAGAAATTACACGACAATTCCGAACTGTAATAATTACCATCGCCTATCTCTGGTATTTCACCTTTATCATTCCTTTAATGATCAATTCCAATAGTGTCCTCAAGAGATTAGTAATATCTCTAAATGTGCCGATAAATTTTACTCAGTTTCACGAAAACTTCCCACCAAATTCTCCCTTCATTTGAACTTCATCAATAACCTTATCCGTTCATTTTATTTCCATCATTTTGATATAGCACCACGTCTCCATTGCTTAACCTCATCTGCTTCTATAATAGTCCATAAAAAAGGAATCTCCACGGGTTTTTACGAAATAAACTCGGCCAAATCTCGCTGAAACTCCTTCCTATATTCAGATACAACCGTCTAACATCAATTATTATCTCTAATATACTAATGAGATTCTCAGAGCCAAAACTATTGATTCATACGATTCTAATGTTTGCGAGGTCCTGAATCTAGCATACCCTCTGGCTAAATGATATTTGTTTATTTAAATTTAAAAAATTAATCTGACTTAAGGCCAAAGGCACACGAACGATAGTTTAGGATTTTGTACCGTACTACTTCATTTACCTCCAACCTAAAGAGAGCAAACAATTATCTGCCTCGTCCTTAAGGATGTCTCTGTCATTGACCGAATGAACTATTGTGCAATTTCTGATTTTGAATTTGGTTTCCATACAACGAAATACTGAGAACATTTTGGACTTCCCTTCATAAAGATTATCTTCCTTCGAAGGACCTCGCACCTCATCCTACCAAATTATATACGAAAATACGAGGGTCGGTCAGAAACTATTGGTCCACATTTTTTCCTCAAAAATCATTTTTTCCACAAAAATTAAACTTACACATATGAGAGAATGATGTATTTTACACTCATCGTTTTCATGCAGAGCTCTCAGTCGCCCCCTCCACTATGTTGCACTACTTCCGAATTGCACAATGGTGGTCACTTCACAGGAAAAAAGGCTTTCTCTTGATCCTTTAAAATTTCTGCATCTACTCCATTAACAACTTCTCTAAGAAATACTCGATACTTTCATTTTTATGGCATTCCGCCTTTTTTGCAGAATTAAATTAGAAATTCTGGTCCTACGAAGTGCAGATAAATAGATAGAATTTGCAGATAATTGATATGGAACCAATTTTATTGTCTACTCCTAATGCTTATTATAAATTTACAACCTGTTTTCTTCGAATGTTGGCAGAGCAGGGGCAATAATATCTCGTTCGAAACCTTTAATAAAAATTTATCCTAAAGTTGTGACAGTGTAGTATATAATTGTTCGTCCATCAAGTCTAATTTTTTAAACATTATCAGCAGTGATAAAAGTGTAAAAGAAAGTCTCTGCCTTGAAATGTCTTATTAATTTTCTCTGTTTTTGTATTGTTTTGTTGATGCAGAAAATTAAATCTCTAGAAGCTCAGTTTAACACTGCTTGCCTTTTCCTAAAGCTTCCTTCAAGTGTAACAAAGGTAAATATAATTACTTTTATGTTGGATTTGGAGAAAACTGTATATTTTTGCTGTGTTAACAGTGGAGCTGACGATGAGGAAGTTAATTTTGCAAAAAAGGAAAAGTGGAGAAAAATGCGTGGGTGTTGGAGAGTCGTATGTGTTTAGTGGACTCGCTTTTAGAATTCATACATTAAGCTTCAGCCACTCTCAAATGAAATATGTTTTAAAAATATGAGCCAACCAGAAGACTCAAAAACTTCCTGATCTTTGTTAAGCGTGAGGTCCTTAGATTGTAACTTTCAAATCGTTCGAAATGAAAACATTCCATATCTAATTACGTTTTTACTTTGATTTTATTTTTAAATTAACTAATTCATTATTTATATATTGATTACGTTACCATTAAAAATCAAATTTATCGTCCAACAGCTATTGCATCTAGATGATAGAATACCTTTCAATTGTCTTTTTGTATATTATGGAGGAAAATGTACATTCAATTTACTTTTGTCTCATATCTGTTCGTGGTTGTGATGTGTTAGCGATGATGACATTTATCTCGGACATTCCTTATTGTGCTGCTTTTCGTGGATTTTAATAACATTCTGATTCAATTATTCACTACACCACAATACCCCACATATCCTTGCTTAAATCTGTCTCTATATCTTTCCTTTTCTTACAGATAAGCACGTTATTCAGCAACTTTTTTTAGCACTATGAATCATCTTTCTCTCGGTCTTCCTCTCTCTTTCATTCACATTCTCCCCTCTCACCATCTCATTCATTCTGCATCCATCGATCCTCATGTACAAACCAATATAAATGATATAAATATCCGTTCTCATTCTAGTAATTTGCGATTAGTATTAAAACTAAATTATCGACCTCGATACTCGACAGTGAAGGAATTTGGAAGAAATGTATTGGTGTATGCACCCCCTGGCACACGCCAAAAGTGGCTTCACAAGGTATATAAGTATATTCCATGCATCCTTTATTTTAGTTTACACTCACCAATTCCTTATTGTCTCCTTCCCCTCTGTTTTCGCCACTCAGAGATAGACCCTTTAGTGGCGAGGTTAGGCCCAATTGGGCCCCTCTTCCACCTAATCCCGTATGTCGTTATAATATGTACAGATCTTTATTTAAAAAAAGGGAAAAAAAGAGTAGAGCATACTTATATACCATTAGTGTGCTCAAAAACGTTTTGTAATCAAAGTTTTACAGTGTCTGGAATTATTACAAACTAAAATGAAACCGATTGATATTGTCGTGAAGAATTGTTGCAGGTATCTAACAATGAAATGTCTTAACTATTTCCGCGCTCGACAATGAGACGTAACAATAGTCTATCGTGAGCAATAATGAAAGCCTTCCGGGGAATTTTTGAACGCCTAACTTTAGAAGAAATTTTAATCAGATTATTAATGTGCTTTACCTGTCACAATTAACTTGCGCTACTATAACACAAGGTATACACAAGCACACACTATTCACAGCCATTGTGGTCGGTCTGACCCTTTTGCTTTGTTGCTCGTCATATCTCTTTCTTACCGAAAGGATAATTAATGGTTTAATATTCGAGTTTGAGCTTTATCTCTTGGCATTCCTTCGCTCCGTTACGAGACACGCGCTGCATTCTCCTATTTCCCGGGTCAGAGCGTCGTTGATTCTGCTGATATTATCCCATCCGTATGATAATTTATCCCGTTAAACGATTGCAACAGAGGCGAGATCTAGCGGGAAATAGCCGAATCGCTCGGGAAGAGTATCACCCGATGGCATTGGATCCGTTAATTACACGCAACGGGAAATTCCTCGTCCGAGTTATTTCGAATAAACAAGTTTTTCTCCGCATCTCGAATGAAAAAAGCACTCATTGCATTTGTGCAATTTTTCAATCTTTCACAGACTGATGGCAATGATCATCTCGGTTATATTCTTCTCAAGAATAACGTAAGTTATTAAAAAGGTAGTTTCTTCAGCAATTACTTTGTTGTTGTTTATTCGCCTTTAATAACAAGATGGAGACAAATGCACCTTTCGTTCATTTGCGACTCATTCTTGTTCGTGGTAAAAATTACGTCACTGAGGTCCTGAGTAGTGCACAGAACCGTCATACTTTCCGTTCCGGTTTTCGCTTTCGTTCGATTTTACACCAGTAAAACCGGTTCGAACCGGTTTCTTTCAACTTCGACCATTATAACATTATATCCTTCTGAAAGTTTATTATTTCAAGCTTTATTCCATATACATCATCTTTTCTGTATACTTTTCTATACTTTTATGGGTTAGATGTAAGATGGCACTTGATAATCTCGCCCGCAATAAAGACGTGTATAATCTAAACCTTAGAATAAAATAATAGAAATAGTTAGTTGCATTTCGATTTGCATATTTAATAATCTCCCCTTATTACACATAAGTAAATTATGCATTTTTGGGAACCAAAAATCGGAAGCGGAAAATTACTTATTTCGGATTCAAGAATTCCCATTTTTCAGTTGGGATTCGGTTTTCACTCAAAAGAAACGTGTTTTTTCGGTTTGGTTCCGGTTCGATGCCAATATGATTGATGCTGAATAATGGTATTTATCCATGCGGATTGATATCAGAAGTGAGATGGTTAGGCTTGTTCTGATGCTCTCTCCACTTTTGCTCAGCGAGGAAAGCAAAAGCAAACTAGCTCATTCATCCTACCTCAACTATCCCCATCTTGCCCATTCATGGTGAAGGATTTGAAGTTTGAACTGCCATTCGTCCTGACTAATTTGCAGCCAATGTTAGGGAACTCAGTAAAGTCTCTTTACTCGAAATTATTAATGGAACTGGGATATTCGGTAAATAATGTCAAAAGAGGTCCATTTCATAAAATAGTATTAAAACTTTTCGTCCCTTCGCATGTTTACTTTGAATGAGGGAGGCTAATCAATATTCAGTCCTCAGATGAGCGGAGATTCAAAGGCTAATTTTGAAGAGGGGATGAGGCTTCTTAGACAAGAGTGTGGTAGCTTACTTGCTAAGAGGGAGGGGAAGCCTTTGTTTTCTTCACTGAGCCAGAATTCTGGATATGGAAAAATCCACCAAATTGCAGCAGAAAATCCCACGTTTGCCATAGCATTTGATACGGAGCGGCCAACACGAATAACCACTGCTTAGACTAATCACTCAGAATTTGATATTATTATAGTAATAACGGATACTGAAGCAGAAGTGAATAAAAGATACATATTTCTCGATCCTGCTTTTACCAAAAGTAATAATATTCAACAAGAAATGAAAGCAGTAATCAATATTTTGTCGAAGGTTGTTTAAAACTGAATCTCCTTCGCAATTTTCAGCATTGTGTAAGTATGAAGCTGTGAGTGGATTGTAAAAAAAATTCCCAGAAGATAGCCGTAGTCATTTGCGAAAATCTACCACGTCTTACAGAGGTGAATATATCAAGACACTATAGTGTCAAGTACTTGCAAAGTTTCTGAAAAAAAACATCACTCGGTTTTACTGATTTATTTTTATCTTAATTTTATTTGTTGATTTTATTTTATTCAAGCGAATTTTATTTATTACTGGCTGAAGTGCCCGTTGATTTTCAACGAGGAAAATAGAGATAGGATAAAATATAGCACTTTTACTAGAGAGATACATAGATATAGATTTACTCAACGAAAAGAATACTTAGAAACTATCTTTTAAAAATCCTGGTGGCAAAAATGAGCTACTTATTATTATTTTGTTTTGCAACTAATAACAACAATGAATTTATTAATCAACTAATACAAATAAGGTACAAATGAAGTACAGAAACTGCCAGCAAATGGCTTACAAAAACAAAAATACAAAAGTTAGACCTTCGAGTCCCCCTGAGCCAATTCTAGCTCATCAGGGGGTGCTCCAAATGTATTCATTAGTTCGCCGATTAGTTATATAAGTAATATATTATCGGTATTATATTGATAATACCTATAATTGGCCGATATTATTAATAATATCATTAATAATAATTGATAAATGGCCGTATGTGTGTCCCTGAGATTCGTCAGTGTAAATCATTCACAACTGCAAATGCAAAAAATCTCATAAAATATCTTCCTCTTCACATAGTCTATCATTAATTTTTACCGTATATTTTATGTGGGCTTCAATTATCAATTTATTATTAGGAGAAAGCTGGATGAGCTTCAATGACAAAATTAATCTTAAGAGTTTATAGCTTCAAAATTTTAGAAAATTTTCGTTTATTTTATCAACATTCTCGCAATTGTGATCTGTAAACAATATTCGACGACCAAAATAAAAATACTCATTCAACTTCTCTTCTGTCGGTGCTCGCCTTGATTTCGTACAGATAATTTTAAAAATTTAGTTTTGCAAATGAAATAAACCATGCAAGCGATGCAAGTAAACTTTACATGCATTTCTTATGAAAACAGTTTTTAACGTCTGGAGTCGAACCGGCGACAGTTAGGTGAATAAAATGTAGTCTATTATCTGCCTGTGGAAGACATTTAACAATCTTCAAAGTTTGAAAGTTGTGCGACATCTGGTTCTCGAGTTTTAGGCAAACACACACACAAACTTTCTACTTTATATAAGATTCGTTAATTTTTAGCGAGATAGGTTAGCCCTCACCTAGGTTATACTCTTAGCTTGAAATGATCATAAAAGAGGTAAAGTATGACTACGGTATAATTTGTGCCACCTCTCGCAACTTCATAGTTATTGCTAGTCAAAGAAATTTAACATCGTGTCAATTTGCTTCCATAATTGAGGGCAAGATCCCTAGATTAGAATATCTTGCTTATAAATATGTAAAAGAACTTGTTACGACACCGACAAGTAAATGTATGCTCATTTTTATATCAATCTCAATGCAAGCACATTTTTTTGTGGAAGTCACCAAGTGCTTATGTCTTCGGTGTAACCATGGAGAAGTTCCACCAGGTGACGCCTAAATGCGTTAATTTATAAGAACTTGCTCTCTAAAAAACAATTACCTTTAATGGTAGTACATCATGGTGAGTTTTTCCTTATATTTCATCCGCCTAATATTGATGTTTTCTTCAGCCTCCGTCGTCCAATGAAGTGTTTGTTTTATCCTTTGCACGATTACAAGTGGAAAATAGCCTTTATTAATTAAGACAGTTAAAAAGCGAGCCGTCACGAAAAATACCCTAACAAATAAAATATCGTCTTTATTAGAGCGAGATTGAGTCGGTTATAACGCTTTGTCGTAAAACATTTAAGGGATAGCTGCTGAAAAAGTGCACTTACGAAAAATAATTTTTGGGTTTAAAAGTCGAATAAAAACTCTCGGAAAAAGTGATTCTCAATGGAAAAAACTCTTGTTTTATGGATTCTATACACAATATAAAAATTAGCTGAAAAACAACTTAACCCATCTATGGACTAATTAATTAAGAAAGTAATCATCTAATGATAGCCTCACAAGGCACAAGACCTCACCCGTAGTTGAAGGTCACACACTCTCAATGGAACCCTATTTTAGGAAGGGGCGGAATTGTTGACATTTAAATTCATTCTAACATTAAATTTGATTTTATTATTTCATTTCTATTTGAGTTTTCGCGGTTTTTTTTCGCTCCCCTTCTTACGTGAGCATTTTCCCGCACTGTGGGTTTTACTCTGAAAGCCTTCAGCCGATGAGTTTTTTCTCCGCAACCCTATCCTTTAATTTTCAATGTATTTTTATTTTAATAATTTTTAATTTCTGAAATTCTATGAGAAATGTATGACTGTAGAGGTTAGGTGTAAGACAGGCCCACGTGGACCTAACCTCGCCGAAATAAGTGTTCTGTAATAATAATAATGACGTTTGAAATATTGGGCTGAATATCTTTGTGAGAATTTCTTTAATCTATTTAGAAAACTTTTAAATACATTTTATCAAATATATTTTGAAGGTTATTTTAAGCAGTTTACCAGTATATAAAAAATCGAGTTAGAACAACCGGAATCTACTAATAGTTTAAAAAAATTGGTGAGAAAGCAGTTTAAGGCAGATCTGAAAAGCAACGAATACAATGCAAATACAGTATTACTTAGATAAGCCAAATAAAAATGAACTTAAATTTAGCAATGAATGGAGAAAGTAAAGCGTAGAAACAATTACATTATCAGGTGTGTCAACAAATTTAGTCAGTATAAAAGATATCAGTATGAGAATAAAAGAACGTTCTGTAATTACAAGACAACCTCTATTTCATTGATTCTAAGGTTTAGACGAGAAACAATATCTGAAAATATAAGCAACGTAGTCGCCACGGTTAGGAAACTTCGAATATATTAATGAGATAACGTTTACAAATTGGCGCGTATCTAATAGATGATCGTTATTCTTCTTCTGTTGAGATTACGTAATCATTTCGAATTCTATAATTAGATACATGTCACTAGATTCACATAGAAAACGTAAAATTCCTTTTTTATCACCTTCTTTTCTAATTCAGCGAGATCTCTCCCTCCATTAAACGTTTATGTCTTGAAATAAAATAAATTAGTTAAGCTAATAATTTAATTTATGCATTACAGTCATTCAGACGACCATGGTTTGATTCATGGCATCATCATTAGGAGAAAAACACAAAAACTCGTCCTTGAAATTTTAACTTAAAACTCAAAATAAATGTCAAAACTGAGCGAAGAGTTTAAAAATTAATTTAAACTAAAGTTTCTTTGTAAATAAAGTTTGTAGTATTTGATATAATCTTTGTGGAAGTTGTGAAATTACGAAGTGTCATGTAAAAAGTGTATTGTAGTTTCATATGTATACTGCGATAGAATTGAGTAATTAATCCAGATGTGTGCCTAAACTAATACAGCAATACACTACTGATACGTAATGAGAATAATCCATATACGTTGTAGGTGATTTACAACAATTTTTTCATGTTATATTTTCAGTGGTTTTTTACAGCCAGGAATATGTTTTAAAAATAGGATTTTAGGAAATAGCCAAAGAGTATTTTGTAATATGTGGAAAACGACATTGGAAGAGACAAATATAAACTAAGATCAGTCTAGCCAATATGACTGTTTGCCTCTACATCTGACGGAATTCACTGTCGCTTAGCGAAAGAATTATCACTTAACGTTAAGTTCCAGAAGAATTTCCGTAATTCAAGTTAAATGCTAAATTTCAGTTCGTTGATTTTTAACATTCATAACGTACAGCTGTGACGGAGGTATCGAAGGTTTTGATGAGCTAAGAAATACTTAAGTATATGAAGCTCTTCGATAATGTTTCAATTCCTTCACTTCCATATTTGGTTTATACAACGAGAATATTGCGCAATGAATTATGTTGAGCAGAAACAAAAACTTACATAAAAATTTACTAAGAATTTATTATTTTTTCTGTTACTTCCTTTATCACAATTCTTGATTTCCACTGTTTTAGCGGATTTATTACTTAAATATATTGGTTGTGAGTAAAGTGTTAAACCAGAAGTCCGGTTGGGATCTTATTCCCTCTATCACTAGGTACTAAGAGCTAAGAGAGGAAACTGAGGCTTACCAGGCAAGATGAGGAGTGAGGTAGTTTGCCCTATCTTTTCTCACTGATCCAAATCGCTATTAGCAGAACAAGTCTAAGTTACTTTATTATTATAGTAATACTTTTCATAGCATTCCGTAGGAAAGAACTTAATTACGAATGCCTTTCTTCAGCATCACTCATACCTAGTTAATTTTCATATCATCACCGCCATGAACAGGACTGAGGAAAAAGTAAATGGAAGGTACGACTTTCTCTATACCGTTCTTAAAGCAAAATGAGAAATATTTCATTCGTCAAGATATGTCAGCCAGATCATCTATTAGTTACTGCGGATAGTTAAACTTGAAATTCGGAAGCTATGGTAACGACAGCAAATTCATCCCATTCTTATATTCTGGAAGCGGAGGATATTTTTTCGTCGGAAACCCATGTTAGACCGCACTTATTTATATTTATTGCGCAAATGTGCATTTAGGCCAGTGGCAGATAGCAGCGTTTTCACGCTACAGATAAACATTAATAGATAATCAGAAGAAAACTTTCAATCGTGCTTTTTCAGTAATTTATTATGAAACCTTTGGAACAGTTACCGTTAAAAGTCTTCTTTTTCTTCTCAATTACGGACTTCCACAATACCGCGCCTTATTCCGTGAAAGATACATTCTGACACAGTAAATCATTGCAGCAATACTCGATACATTACGTTGAACATTATGGCAAAAAATCAAATTTTCCATTTTACTATGGATCTATGAAGCTGCACTAAGCTAGTACATGCTGTTGCACTTAGGAGAATGAAACCCATGCAAAGACACCGTAAATACCATTAATATTACGCAATTTATATAATTTAATCACCGTGTCGTTAAAAGGAAAACTCTCCGAATGACTTTTCAACGCTAAAACTGAATCATGTCTCCTTTGGGGAATCGTCAGACTGGCGATAAACCTTAAAACCTCCTTGGAAGATTTGATGAGTGGTTAACTTTGGTGGGTAGTGCAACCCCCCATAAGGCTTTTTACATGAAAATGCTTCACAAAACAATCGCAAGGTGACCGCTAAATAGTAGATAACCTAAAGTTAGAGCAACCTAATCTAAAGCAGGAAAACCCTGATCTAAGCAGTTAATACATCTAAATCTTAGCGAAATCTTAAACTAATTCTGTAAATTTAATTGTTTATTCTTGTTAGCATATGAGGTCAACACCGTCTTTGGTTCTCCATTTGTTTTTAGTTTGCGTCTCTTGAATGTGGGAGTGTAGTCCCAGATGTGTTGGAGAAGCCGGTTGCTGATAGTGGTGAGATTTTTTGCAAAATTATTTTATGTATTTCAGATTAATTCAGGGATGTGTGGTATTGCAGGATCTCTCTAAGCGGTACCAGCCTATTTTCATAGTTGTTGCTCTGGTACATACATAGGTTGTAGAAGGTGGTGAGACCGGCGATTATTCTTTGATGTCTTACAGCAGATAATGGCTGCGTAGCTGAGGGCACAATGTAGGTCTGAACGAGTCTTGTTTTGCTGTGAGTCGATTCATGTCCCCTTCCCTTCTTATTTTAAATGTTAACAATCAAGGTGGCCAATCGCAATTCGAAATATAATGAATAAATCTTTATACGTAAAATGAGTTGAGAGAAACTTGAGCGTCAACAAGATGTCTGTATAACATACCATTTCCTGTTCTACTTGTGAATTAAATTTACTTGAATTTAATTTATAAATTAATATTTGTCGGCCGCGGTGGCGAAGTGATTATCACATTAGTGCTGCAAAGGCAAGGTCCCGATTGGATTGGATTTTTCTGGTTATGGAATGGTGGTGAGTTTTCGCCAATAATAACAATTACTATAATGGATGTATTTTGGATCCCTCTGTTTCCATTAGAGAAGTCATTGCTATTATTCTTATTATTATCATAGTCATAAAAAATTTCTTCGTCGAATTCGTGCATTAGGAAGTAAGTATACCGCAGGGTAAATGGCAGGAGAATGTTGATCATTTTATTTAAAAAACGTTTGCTACAGTCCATTTGGCAACCAGTCCGTCTTCAGACAGGGAGGCATCGTATCAGGGTGCACCAATCTTAATGATGCATTGAATATTGGAAAGCTACATGAGCGCCTCGAACGAAAACAATTGAATGTGTTAAACTGTCACTGAAAATAACTATATCGAAATGCCTATTAAGCTGTAATTAGTGAAGTATTTTAGATTTAACAACAATACAATTAGTTTGAAAACGATTGATTGTTGTGACTTTCATATGGCTATTAAACAATCGACAAAAACAAATGGGAAGCAAAAGAAACAGTTGATAATTAAATCATTGAGTTTACAACAAAGAAGGATTTACCTAACAATTATTTTTGACCAAAATTTTACAACGGCACTTTAGGGGAGCCATGAATTTGTTCTGAACGAGAAGAAAAGTGCTTTGAATGCCTGAGTTCGTTCCGAGAAGTGAAGAAGAGGCCGGATTGAACGCCGGAAGAGGCCGCGCGTGGCCTGAAAGCCGCACGTTTGAGCCTGATTACCAATTTGGTGCGAAGATGGTACCTACGCTGTAAAAGGGTCCTCCTGGGATCGGCGCTAATTAAGGGCAGAGACCACCTCTTCCGCCGTCGACGCAAAGTGGAGTGATACCGTTAATGGCGTAGTACGCCGAATAGGCGGTGTGTAACGGGTCGGCGCTGACCCCAAAGGGCGGGAGTGCCCTCATTCGAAGGTGCAAAGAAATGCGCCGAGTCAGGTGAGCAGAGTCATGATGTCATTCCGGAATACTAAACGAAAGATGGGCACTCGCTTTGGACTACTACAGTTAATTTCGAAGGAATTCCCTCGTCCAGCGCACAAAATGAACCAACGGGAAGAATATGGCTGCCACATCTTGAATATATTCCAGGTTATCTTCTTTCCCTCTTCAAAGCTTTTCTAACTACAGTCAAACTTCGGTCTGCGAGTAACTTGATTTGCGAGTGTTTTGCAAGACGAGCAAACCTTTTGATAAATTTTAACTTATATACGAGCAAGGTCTTGCAATATGAGCAATACATGGAGTACGTATCCGCTGTTTTATCTGCAGAGTGTCACTGCTTCCATAAAAATCATTATTATGTACATGAGTATTTTCAGGTTTTGAAGCGAATCATAGGTTAGCCCGAAGGGTGATAATAATCCGAACCGCTACCAAAAACGTGAACTCTGGAGAAGCCACGACAAACCACCACCAGTGAAAACGAAACTAATTTCTAAAACTCGACCCAATTTCGTACGTTTCCATTAGAGACGAACCACTCTCTAACCCACGCATTTCTGATATAATTTTCGGAGGGGCAGACTCGGCTGGATTATGAATGAACGTGAACTAAAGGAAAAGCTGTGAATGGTGGAGTTGAAAGTAGGGAAAGGAGGGCTTTAAGTTGTTCTGGGTTTATGGAAGAGTGAATGGAAACAGATTGACTGAAATTGCGAATGGGTGATAATGTGAATGGCTCAAAAGAGAGAGGAAGAGCGATAAAGAAACCTTTCGAACGCGGTGTATGAGATTTCGAAGGAATAAATGTGTTTATATGTAATAAGCAAAATGTCTATCTGTCCGTCCCCCTCCCTACTTCGGAAATAGTGTAGAGATACGAGACAAACTGCATTGTGTTTCTACGAGGTTGAAAGCCTCAATATAATATTCTCATATCTGAGAAAGGACGGTTCGAACCCAGGAGCCCATAATACGTTACCATAACAAATCCACGTTAAGTTTGTTTTCATGTCTTGCAGCCTTTGTTTCTTTTACAAAACAAAAATTATCCTACGAATTCGAGACAAGAGTCAAAAGAAAAGGAACTGACTATATATTCTAATTTCAGTTATAAAATATTCGAAATTGCGAGGATTTTGATAAAATAAACGGAAAATTCTTAAGATTTAGTTGTTATAAACAATCCATCTCCTTGGCGACCAAGGTGATTACTGAATTCGATCTCATGCATTATTCAATAAGGATACACAGTGATTATAGGTATATATAGAATTAATTAAATTAAAACTAATGACAGATTTAATAACAGAAACCGATTTTCTGAATTTCCAGCATATTCAAAGGATGGTATACAAATCGCTGGGACAAACACACGCCCATGTAAGAGTGTTTCTAATGTTACTCGATTTACTTATTTACTTAACCCAAACAGGTAGTTGAGTTATAATAAAGTATAACTAATGCGTTAAATACCGGTAAGTACTAAACAATACGATAACAAAATTTAAAATGGAATAAAATGTAAAAACGGAACAAAAAATCGAAAAATGTGCACAAAATTGTTAATTAATTGAAGACTCAGAATATTTTAGCGCTCTTCGAAGAGAGTCGACCTTTTATGCTATATATGTCGACATTTTGTATTTCAAGAGAACATCAATGATGTATCAACATTCGCATCCTGGGGATTGGCGAATTTTGATACACATTGACTCGGCATGTATGGACATTAAATGGTAGATCTCTGCTAGATGTGAAGAGTCAAGGGAATTTTCGGAAGTTATTTTCTTTAACATGATAATGTCGGCAGTTTCACTTTCCAATAAGAAAGTGGAAGTAAATGATTTTTTTTCCATGTTGGATCATAGTTGAATGGTGTTATCCCTAAAACAAACCCATTTATCAAAACATTTCTGCACCCTCTCTATTGGTTCTATTTTATTTATGAGTTTGGGATTCCAGATGACACTGCAATATTCGAGCAAAGAACAAGGGCACAGTAGTGTAGAATTCCTCCACAGTATTCATCTTTATGAATTCGAGCAATCGGAATTCCTTCGAGGTTATTCTATTTATACGCATAGAGAAAATTAAGGTTGGAATCTAAGATAACGCCTAAATCTTTAACTGAGTCCACCCTGTCCCGGATTGCGTCATTTATCAAACGACATTTTCTATTTTTGTTTGTCGTGACTGAGAGGACGAAGAAATATTATAGTGAGGAAAGGGAAGATTTTCGGGAAACGAACGAAAAATCTCGTTGGAAACTATAAAATTCCCACGAATTGCATAATTTACAACGAAATCGAGTTAGTAACTTTGACTCGAGTTAGTAACTCAGAGACAAACGGGAAGCTCCGGAATACCGATTTCTGGGAAGCCCAATGATCATTTCGGAGACAAAGCCTCCATCCTCGGGGGTCTCCACAAAGGAAGTCTAGAGACCCCCCGAGGATGGAGGCTTTGTCTCCGAAATTATCATTGGGCTTCCCAGAAATCGGTATTCCGGAGCTTCTCGTTTGTCTGAGCGCGAGTTCCGCTTGCCGAAAGACGGCTTACGGAGTGTTTTTAAACCTCTAATAGTACCCTTAGGAAGTGAACGTAACATAGTGACGTAGTTAGGATTTCCGATTAATTCATTAATCCGATGGCGAAACAATAACTTTGCTTGTACGAATACTATGTTATACATTATTTGTTACAAACTCTTTCCTTTAAATTTTGCTCTCCTGCACAATTAGATTATCTTCGAAGAAAGTAAATAATCGATGTCGATTTTAACTGTCTCTCTTACTTTAGCAAATACTGCCATCCAAAAGTTATTCGTTCAAAAATATTAAATAGAAGTTTAGGATGTGTGATGAGTGTGAGTTAAAATAATATAAGAAATGTAAATAAAGGTTAATCTGTCAAGCACATTCGATTCGATTTTTCATAGCAACAATGCCGAATTCTTGCGTCGATTCATAACCATGGATGAATTACCATGGGTTTATCACTTCACTCCTGAGACGAAGGAACAGTCCAGAAAATGCAAGGGGAGAATCGGTTTCAAAAAAGACGAAGACAGTTCGATTTGCTGGCGTCAATTTTTTTTAATGCGCGTCTGATAATTTTCATTGATTGTCTTCAAAAATGAAAAATAACCGACGGCGAGTTTTATGCAAAAAGTGTTGTTTCATCAAGACAATGCACCAGTTCACACATCCGTTATCCTGACGGCCAAAATTAATGAGTTGAAGTTCGAATTTCTTCCTCACGCACCTTATTCGCGATATTCGGGTTATTTTCTCTTTCCAAACTTGAAAAAATGGCTCAGTGGTGAAAGATTTGCCAACAATTAAGAGGCGGAATCTGCGGTGAATGGCTGTTTTGAGGATTATTGCTATAAACAGGGTATCGAAGCTATTGAACATCGTACTGAACAAGTGTATTGAGCTAAAAATAGACTATGTTGAGAAATAAAGATACTTTTTCCCAAATATTTTTTTCTTTGTTAGTTCGGGTACTCCTGGGACTGCCCTCGCAGCTATGCTATTATTAATTATTATGCCTATAATTTTAGTTTGGACTTCCACTGAGAGGAAAAAATGCTTCATCAGCAAAGCCCCTGCACGGTCACGGTGAGAGCTGTGAAACTATCGATCAAAGCCTTCCTTGGTGTTATAGCTCCGGCATACTCATGTGTGATTATGGTATCGAGAACTGTTGGTAAACGTCACTTCACGTATTGAATAAACAACCAATCTTTCCGAGAAGGGGCGGCTCTGAAATTCCTTACCCCCATTGAAGCCATGAATAATGCAGTAGTTTTTCCAGGAGTATCGGTAATCTTTGCTGTTATTTGGTATTTCGATTGAACGGAATTATGGGATCCGGTAAATAATTACTCCGTGAAATTTGTATGGTAATATATCGACGTTATTTTAAAATTGGAAGCCTAACGGTGGTCAGAACCAGTCTGAAGAGAATGAGTCGTTCCAAGAATTCTTCGTCGACGTACAAACTTGTTATACTTTTTAGGGAAAAAATAATCCGTCAAAAGATTATGTAACACTCGTGGGGATGAATTAAAATATTGGAATCTTTGTTTCACGTACGTTACGTTACTCTTGCTGACCGGGTGTTCTTATTTGAAGGATGAGAATTCGGATTTGTGTCGGGTACGCGTCTTGAGTGAAGAACCAACGATAGTCATAGAACCACTATATTGGGCTTTAGTTAGGTTCGCTTTTCAGTCTATAATTTATGTATGTATTTAATTAATCTTACCGTTTACTTATCTTTAATATTTCCTACTTGTTATAATATTTTCGTTATTATTTAGCTGTTATTTGTTCATGACGTATTATTATTAAACAGCCATTATCGGCCAATAGCGATGTGTTTTACAACTATATAGGAATACATTTTCCATGTTCTGATTAGAATTCGGATCCCGGACATCAGATTCCCCTTAATCACCGAGTTCAAGAAATGAGAGTTTGTGTATATTATACGGAATCATACGACACGAGATGAATCCTTAATATTCTGAGACTTATACTCTTCCTTAAAATTTTCAACATTCTACGACAGATTTACCTGTCTACATCATAGCTGTAAATGTTTCGTAATCGCTGAAGTAGATCGTACATTTTTGTGGAAAATGAGCTCATTTTTCAGATATATTCAGACTGGTTTCGAAGACGAATTAGTTAAGTAAGTAAAGACATAAGTGTCCATGTGACAACTATGTCCTCTCTTGTAGGTCTATAGTCACTAAAATCTGTTGCTTCACGGCTACAATACCTCTCGATAATTAACATATTCTTTCATATAGAAGGCGCTCAGAAATCATTTTCGAACATTTCAAGGGCTTCTGGCTAACCTGTTTCAATATCACAAAGCAAATATTGAAATATTTGAAATTAATTTTTGAAATCAAATTTAAAATATTTGCCGCTTTTACAACTATGATAAAATAATTTGAATTTATAAATATAGCATGAAAGTGGTAAATGGCGTATAAAATGCACAACATCTCCCGGAGGGCAAGAACAGAATGTTGAAAACCATTGAATGCCCAATCTACTTTTATCATAATTTATTTTCATCCTTCTTTAATAATTTCTTCGTCATTTATTTTACTCTCAATATTTCACTCATCTATTTCATTTTCTTTTGCTTTTTCCTTCATTCTGAGCTCTTTCTTTTCATCTCATTTCATCTCCACCACTTCCTATTCTAACAAATTGCCTTTAACATTCGTTGCCACCGAAACATCTCGAAGGCCTCTGTTAAAGTCCACCGTTCTCTGAATCTACGCTTCTAACACTTACTTTCAGGTCTACGTAAGTGTTAAGTCTAAGGAACCACTACTTTCAGGTCCAAGCAAAACTTTCAGGTCTAAGTGTTTTATCATTCTTTTCTACTATGTTTTTTGCGAGGACACGGTTTATTTTGTACCATGGAATTTTATGACAATTACAAGCCGCTAAAATGGTCGCCCTTTTCTTTAAATGATAGAAATCAACGCAACGAATAGATTGGTGACCTCTCCGCAAAACTGATCATCATTTAACAGTTAAAAAGATATGCAGTGAAATCAAATAAATTCCATTACGTGTACGCCATAAAATACATTGAGTGTAATATAACGATAATACGATATATCGAGTCGAATATACGTTATGAGTAATGATATGCAAGGGCTATATATTGACGGGAATAGAGAAACCCTATGGTTTACATATGATATTATAACAGTTACAGAGATGAAAGGAAGCTTGACAAGAATTCTGACTTCTAAAAAAACTTCGTCCTCTAAATGAACAAAAATGAAACGAAAGTGTAGCCGAAACAAGTCAAAAAATTTACACGTAAAATTAGGGAATGATACACTCGACGTGTCCAAGAATTTTATTATTTACCAAGCAATATCACCAGCAATGGAAGTAGTCAGAGAAAAATAGAATATCCCAAACAGTGAAGAGGTCATTTTACCAGAAAAAAGGTTTCTAACAGCAAAGCATTCAACCTTGGATTGTAGGAAATAGTTCATAAAAAACGAAGTGGAAGAGCTCCCTTTTATGGCTGTGAAACGTGAACAAAAGGAACAGCGCTAAAGATGATATTAGAGACAATGGTGCGGCAACATAACGATGAAAGTAAAATTGACCGACCGATTGACGAAGAAGTATTTCTACGACCAAGTGAAGAATGAATTCAATGAAATTGTTATGAAAAAAGAGGAAATTTAAAAGTGCACACTGAGGCTTTATAGTCCGTTGAAGAATGGTGTAACCAAACGTAGAGCAGCCCGTTTCGTTGGTGGAGCTTCGGCAGTAGCGTTACGGCTATGATAAAATCCCTCTGGTGGAATTTGCTCCAGGCGAGAAGATCAGATTACCGACTAAAGCTTTTCGAAAAATTCATCGGTTCAGAAAATTTTAGCGAAGTTAACGGCATTGAAATTCCAGTAAACAACGAGTGCGATCTCAGAGAGGTATCGACAGAGCGTGGCAATCGCTAAAAAAATACCTCTGGTCGTTCTTTCTTCAGAGCATCAGAGACGCTAATAGCGTAGATTAGGTGAGGTGTTAATACAGCCCCTGCCATACGCCATAGGACACTCGCGGGATAGAGATTTAAATGTAAATGAAAACGGCATAGAACCAATCTTCGGATTGCTTGATGATGTCGATATTTCAGATGTGACATTTGAATAGAACTACTGCTTTTACTGATATTTCATAAACGTTGTCTGTTACATATTGTACCGACCAATTGCTCTCCTATGGCTATGTTAGTGTGTTTGTCTACGAATTATCCAGCCATTATAGCCATTGTATAGCATAGCTATTTGCAGTCTAACTTTGGATTGTCCCAAGTGTTTTCCAGTTCTCTCGATTTTGATCTTCTCGTTGCCTTTAAGCTCTCGATTATGTCTTTGATCTTCTTGGCCTCTTCACATCCTTGGTTTCCAGTTGAGAACAACTGGCTTTCTGGAGTTGTCATATAAAGACTCTTGAATTCATTAATTTTTCGCCTCAAGTGGAAATGAAATCCGAAGTATTTTTCTTCAGTTTATTTAGTCTTTACGTTCGTTATTTGCTCATTCATTTTTTAAGAGTAGAAATTCGATTTCGCGATATTTAAATAAATGCAAATCACCAGTCAATTGCGGCCTTGCGGACTATCGACTAAGGTTCCCCTTCCTTATCGAACTTTTAGTTAAGGACATCGTGCGAATAATAATTCTTGGTTGTTCGTTTGATTTAGCCGAAATGGATAAGTCTTCTAAGGATTGAAGTGAGATACCTCGCATTGATTTTTGACATAGCCGCATGCTTGGAGTTCATGCATATGTATAACAAATATGCACTATTCCTTTTCTTGTTAATCCGCCTCCCTTGCTAACTTCACTGTTCCATAATTTGTTATCTTTGTATGCATATTCCGCCACGTATTTTAATAAATTCCCTTTCATCTTAAGATCAAGTACATTTCTTCTATTCAACACCTCTTGCACTTCATTCAAATTCTCGGTCTTCCTCTCCCTTTAGAAATATTCCTCATTTACCATTTTATCCATTCTGCTTCCATCCATCCTTTCTTCGTGTTCAGAGCCACCTAATTGAATTAATTAATTGAACATTATACACGTCTTTTATTCCACTTTCATTCGTCACCATCTTCTTTTATCTCATATTCGTCGAATCCATTCTATCTATCCGAACACTCCGCTGCCCGCGTCGTCGGCGCCCGTGAGTCGCTGGGCGAATTCCTCAGCGTGTGCTTCCTCTTGGAAGGTCAAAGGAGTGCCCCAGTGACCGCGGCGCGGAAGAGGCGACTGCACTCGATTCACATTCAAATACTGCTTTGCGATCCGCTAAAGGTTTCCAGTCGAGACCGTATTACATAACTCAGATGCGAACAACGGTAGGTCGGGGAAGAAAACCGATTCCGCTACGATTCAATTGTCCCTCGAATCGATAAGAGTCTTGTTGCCCTTTATGCATAACATGAGATCGATTTTTCAATAGAGTGCCGTACAACCGTAACCTCTGGTAATTTATTTGCTCAGAGATTAGGAGGCAATCTATTGGTCAAGGAACTGTCTCCTACAATCGAAGACGCAACGGTCTCATCGCTCTATTGAGTCTCTTGGAATCAACGTGCGACCGAATGGTTAGTTGACTCTTAAAAACTCCCTTTTTTACGAAGGCGTCGAATGCTGCCGGTTTATCAATCTCATTGGTGGACCCAGAGGAAGGGATCACCCTTCTCCCGTCGATACCTTCGAAAGTTATTTCGCTTATTTTAAAAATTGAAAGTGAATATTTTCTGCGATTTTTACACATCTACTTCATCAGTCCGGTAAAAGTGGCGTCTTCAACTCTTAGCGGCGTAGACATGGCTTCAACAGCACATAAGAGTCCAGCTAATCCGAACACCAATAGTCTGTTAATTCGGTCGATCAGAACAGAATTTTTAGTAAATTAAAAAAAAAACTTCTTGGCTGAATTTCAGGGATAAACGGAACAATATCAAATTAAAATCATAGAAAAATCACTCCTTAATTTACTTCTTTAACAGTATGGTACAAAACTACTCAATTTTGGGTAATTTACTCTCAACTGTGTCTAATAAAAAGTATCGGCTACGCTACAAAACTAAAAATTATTATCATACAATGCTGTACAAAGTACATGATTGTATACAATATTGTATTAATACTCATAAGGAATAGCCTAGAATAATAGAAATAAAGTGATCTGAATAGATTTTTACTATAATAATGCAATATTTCGGGTTATATGAAGTGTCCGGTCCCAATTATTTCGGATTAGCGGGACTCTCGTGTTTTTATAATAAATACCAAAGTGAGTACATGCGTAAATAGTCGTAAATTCCCTCCCCCTTGATTTCAGTTTCTCTATGTTCCTCAAGGTGCCTTATTGCACTGTCACAGCTAATTTTTAGCTAGATTTTCTAATGAACTTCATTCCGTGCGTTTAATCGGAAGCTTTTATAAATTTCCATGGAAGCAATCAAGTTCGCCTAATGTTCAGACCAATAGGACTCATAATTTCATCAGAAATCATAGGAGAAATAGTCACGATCAAATTTGTTGCAATTTTGAAAAGAAAATGCGATTGCCACTTATAGTTTTAGAAACTATTATGTAAGTTACTCATCGCTCCCAGATAGCCAAGTGGGTAACGCGTTCGGTGAAAGCAGTCTTAGGTTCGATTCCCGGCGGGGGCTTACGTACGAAATTACCTCAGATGTCGAAGCACCTTTAACAATACTATCCTACTACTCGTTAACACCTGGGAAACTACCATCGAAGCGCTGCTTTCTTCAAACAAAGTTTAATCTTCACTTTCACCCAACATATTCTTTGAAAATATTCACAACCGCTTTTGCCTCAGAGCGAGGAATGTTTCATCCACTTGCAGACACTCGAAGTCGCCTCGGATTCAAGTTCGAATTTTACAACAATCTCTTCCTTTGATTTCATTTGAGGGGTTCCCTTAATCTTGAAATGTTGTGTCTCTCAAGTCACTGTTTTATGATTCTGATATTAAAACGTAGGTTCAGGTCACATTTTTCGGTAAAAAGTGCGTTTAATTTGTCGTGCAATACGTTAATTCGCACGCGTCACGTAGAACATTAATCCAACTGACGGAGACCTTTATGTTTGCAGCTGCGCCTCTTGTCTTTGATGACAAGCCTTCGACTGGCGACAGTGAGTGCTGCGGACGAGCGCGCGCTGCCCTCTGCTTCGAGGCCCGCATGGGCGCTGGACGCCGGAGACCCTCCGGAGGGCTATTACGCCTTCATCGAGTCGCCCAGCGCAGAGCCTCCCAGGGTGAGAAGACCGCCCTACCAGCACACCAACACCAGATGCCCAGGTGCGATTTGTGAGAGACGAAAGATTCAAAATTTCATCTCTGATTTGGGAGTTTTAAGCGACTTATCTATTCTTCCAATGTCTTCTATTCGGCATTGCCTATAATCCAAGGACAGGAATACTTACTCCCGAAATCTAATAAAAATCTAAACTGATTTATTTTAATATGCATACCATGCAGATCTCTAGCGGTGTTTTTATGGCATAATTACGATAGGCTACCCTCTCACCTGCTTTCGTTAATAGTTTGCTCTGTTATCATTTGGAGGGGGGGAGGGGGTTGAACCCTCAAAATCATCCCCTTGGCTACGTATCTGTATTCTACCTAGCATATTATGTTACGTTGGTCCTCTCAACATTATCGTAGCATGGCAGGTTTTACTTATTTAAATATCAAAACAGCCATAGACCCGCTCTTCAACCATCGTTCCTCTGAGGAAGGATGTGGACGTATTAATGTTTGTATGAAGAAGGAGCGTTTGTGCTCAGCACTATGATATCGGTGGATTTATGTATATATTCCTCGTGTCCATACTCCCCATACTCTTCCGGAAATGAGTACATTTAAGCACAAACAAGTACATCGTCAAGCGAATAGTCATTTCCAAGGGCAGAATAGAATTTCCACTAATGGTTGAGTTAGTTGAAGTTTAAAAGAACTCCAGAAACCATCAACAATGCCATCGACCATTGCATTTTTTATGGTTTCTAGAGTTCTTTTAAACTGCAATTTCCTAGCGTAGTTACTCATATTGCTATATTGTTTTGATCCTTCAATACCCTGTCAGTCGCAATTAACATGTTATTCATTAATTTATATATTTTCCCTTGGAATCAGCGAGCAGTTCCGATGGAATAAAATAAATCTTATAGATTTTCGGGAATGAGCAATGAAAGGAAGAGTTCTTTAAATAGAGTATTTTGTGTAATTTGTACGTGAATTACTAATACAATTCGATTGGTGGAGTTCACCAATAATGAGATCTTATTTAAGAAGGGTATGAAGTCCCAAGGAGAAACTGACATAAAAAAAGTCTGACGGGGCCGAGACTTGAACCCGAACCTCCAATTTCTGGAGGGAATTTTGCCAGATGAAACCAGAAAAGTAGCTAAAAAGTCGCTGTAACAAGATAAAATTACGTAAATTCACTTTTAAAAATAGAATATCAGGCCAGGAGTCATAAGATATAGAACGTTAATGCCGCTTAAGTCATATATTGATATTTCAGATGTGTAAATCTTACGAATTACTATGTAATTAACGCTTATCAAATTGTGGAAACAATGCTATAACGGCAAAAACTCGAACAGAATTTTACATCGGTGACAGTAGTCTACATCTATAGGTATATGTATCGTAGAGGCAGCCTTTCGGCGTATGACAGAAGAAATTAATGAAAGACTCCCAAACAGATCCAAGCTAACACAACCTTTCCTTATACATAACAGAATTATTTTGCAAATTTAATATACGTTGCATTCTCTGACCTCGTTTTGGTTCTGTTGGACTACACTACGGAGGGCACAATCAGTGACTTTAACAGAAAAATACCTAAAGTTTCACCAAGAAATAAAAGGAAACTAACTGAAACGTCTCGCAGGCATAGTAATAAGGCTCACTGTTTCAGAATTAGATGTCAGTGAATCCGTAATGGGCAACGAGGATCTGAATGGAGGAGTAACGGAATCGTCTGCCGTCGGACATCCGACCTTTCCTTGGTAGTCTTCCTCACTCCGGTTTAGGCTCTTCCTTAGAAGAGTTTATGCCCTTAAAGACACCTCTTGTCATGCCAACAAGGTCAACATATTGGAAATAAAGTAGAGCACGCGGCAGTCTTACCATTAGGACTTATGCGTATCCTTTACGTCACTGTGGTCGATAGCACTTCTCGGAGAGCAACCATATATACTCCTGCCGGGTTTTTTATTATGGATAATCGGGTAATTGGAGTTGAATAAGGCTTAACTGGGGATCTAGCGTTAATACACACCCAGGTGCATAGAAGAAGCCTGTAGGAGTTGCTGGAGAAACTCCCCAATACCCCCGATTGACATTCAGAGACAAATACAAATTCGTGTAAAATATAATGCTATGCTGAAGTTTACCTAAAAAACGATAACATTGTATCATGTCATGGAAATTATCTGAATCATTATATTTCTGTCGAAAATAAGTATTTTATTTCATGTTCACATTGTTTCGATTTCATTAATGCTTTTCGAGAAATAAAAAATTCAAAGAGAAAACTCCGTTAAAGAGCTCAAAAAATTAGCACTGATTTCGTCCTACCTGTGATAATTCCAACTTCGTTCTATAAGATACAAATGATGTGTGTAAACCTTGTGATACAATTAGTGGAAATTATACAATTCATATTTGTATATTAAAAATAGACTTGGTCCTTAATCACTTTAGTGAGGACATGCATTAAAAAAGCAAATGACTAATAATTATAATTAATATATT
>KZ308686.1:52164-71589 GCA_000376725.2 Ladona fulva | reverse complement strand
TATAACCTCAGAGTGCATGACATTTAATAGGTCAATACAAAATAATAAGAAATGCATACAGATAATGTTATGTAAAAATCTAAAGTTTCACATCTAAGGAAAAAATTTTGAGTTCTCAGCTGTAGTTGCATATTTTTCCTTCTTCCTAATATTCCTAAATTTTTCAATAAAATTTTGTTTTACAAAATTATTTGACATGTAGGCAACTGCTTCTTTGTTCCAGTGTGGCACTATTATTTATCAGTTCTCTGATAATCACTATCACTGGGGATGAAATGTCATTGGTGCTTCATTTAACACCTGAATCTAAAAAGCAAAGCATGGCATGCCTCTGTGGGATATCAGTAAAGCTTCTCAGTATTGCAAAGTGTTAAAAAATCATTGATAAGCCATACAAAGAAAATGGTGAGGTCTGTTGTCAGACAGATTTTTGCTCATCCGTATAAGCTCGCCTTCAGTCCATGAAACAGTCTATGCTCAGTCATCCAGCATACTCACCTGACCTTAACGCCAATGATTCATTCCTATTCTTATTATACCTCAAGAATATTTTGGAGGCAAACAATTTGTTAATGATGAAAAATAAAAAAGAACATGGATTTGGCAGGAGATACTATGACATTGAAATAAAGATTTGCTAACTTACCAAAAATATCACAAAACTATGAAATTATGTAAGAAAAACAGTACTTAGTAAAGGCAAGGAATACATACATATACTGATTTATAAATAAAATTCTGATTTTCTGTAATTCAGGGAAACTTTCTTTTGGACACCCATTGCATAAATATCTCCATAAAAGGTGTCCATTGATTCAATAACTCAGCATTTTTTAACGTGAAAAATAGTGACATGACTGGGGCTCAAACTCAGGTTTCTGAATAGCAGAAAGTGGGATTCCAGTCTCAGTCATGCCATTATTTTCCACACCTATTATTCCTTGGGATTCAGCCATAGGTGCTTAGTCAATCAGCTTTCCTCAATCACCAGGTTTTATTACTTTAAAGTGTGTAATACTTAGAATCTTTATCAACTTAAAGGCAATCACGGTGTTACTACATGGAAGGATCCTGTATGGCATCCCCTAGATGGGTCAGCTTGTTAGTCGCTGAAATTTTCTACCCAGATTCTGTGTTTCCAATGGATTCAATGAACTCTGGAGGAAGACAGCCTGTTAGGCGACACCGGCCAGCCATCCAATCAACTGAACGACCTCCACTCCATGATTTCCAGGCAAGCATTATTATTATAATCATTAGAAACAATATTTCTGCATGTCCATGGTTTACTCTTTCATTTATTCAGTTAATCCTGGGTTATTTGAGTAACTGTATTGTTATGTATTCATGTAGTGCGCATGTGCACTACATGAATACATACTGACGCTGCCACTTCGTGACAGTGCAGCAATGGGCACTATGTAGTTCGGTCGTTTACGTTATTAGGACACCACATGTATATACTCAAGTATGTACCTTTAGAATCAAAATTTCATTGAAATGATTTAAAATCTAAAAAGAGGAAGCCATTTCTAGACAGTGAATTAAGAGATGTTATTTGATGAGAAAAGAGAACTTCTAAAAATCTCTTTTATATAGATAATGGATTATGGTTGATATAATAAAATAATTAAAAATATACATTGATAACAACCATTATTTGAAGTGTTGACAAAATTAAATATTGTAACAGAAAATTTCTGCGCAAATTCTGTGAACGATATATACATGAGATTGACCAACATACAAACATATAAATATAATTTGAGACATAGTATTGTCAGCTTTAATGATAGAAATGGAATGTTTGCAAAACTTTGAGATGTAAAAGGTAAAATAAAAATTAAAGAAAATATTTTTAATGAAAGAAAATGTGAATAATAAAATTAGTAGATTGATTGATCAATCACTGTTTTATTCAGTAACTACCTATTTTCCAGAAAACCACCCAGTGATGTTAGATTATTGCTGATATATGGACTTTTTATTCAATGCATACAGGAAAAGTTTCCATTTAGGAGAGCTGTTTGTAAAAATCCTACAGCCATTTCTTAGTAGCACTCATCCTGATACTTTATTGGTCTTATTCCATGGAAATATATTAGTCCTTCATTTAAAATGTAATTTAAAAAAATATAAATCTTCTAAAACATGAAAATTTTCAGGAGTGGAAATATAGGGAAATATATACTTTTCTCCTCAAAGAGCTCATGGATTTACTTGGATTTAGTTATTTTACTCATTTTGTTCCTGTAATTCTTCCATTTACTGGACTGAGGAGCATTACTAGAGATAAACGCATGCAATCCATGTCCCTAACAACCCATTCAGTTATAATATACAGGATTTGGGATAAAATGTTGTGTTGTAATATCTCAAAGCATTAAATTTGGCTTTTTTACATTCAAAGTTACAATTCATCGTTTGAAATGCTCCAAAGAAGCATTAAATCCAAGAAAAATTTAACTATTTAAGAGCCATAGCTTCAGTATTACAATCTTAACAATGTGGGGCATATAATTTCCCAAATACCTACTTTCTGCAATAATCCTGATAATTAGTTGCTGATATAGAAGATGTATTCATTTGAAACATTCTATCAGGTATATATTCCCAGACTTTATTCCTCTGATGATGCTATGTAATCTGGTAAAATGTGTGTGCATGTTCAATGCATAAATGGTGAGATAACACTCAATTCTGTCCTTGAAAGTAGGAATTCTGAGTTATTGAACATTAAGTTTCCAGTGAAATTTTGAAATTTCATTTGCTCTTAAAGAATGTTATGACATCTATCTGATTAATTTTTCACTTGATTTTCTGAGTCCTTAGGATTAGGGGTGCAGAAGTCTTATATTTTAATCTCTCTTTTAAGTGATTACAGCTATAAGTAAAAAAATATGCCATTGCTTACAGTCTTCCTATTCTCAGATACTGAGGAGCATCATAAATGATAAAATTCTTAAATCTGTAGGAGAAATAATAATTTAGCTCTAAATAATAAAAATATTTAAATAAATTTTACATAAATAACTTAAACATAAACAAATCTTATCAACATTACGATGCATATGCTCAACATCATCAACATTTTGAATCCATCTTTAATTATATATTTTCTAGCTTATGTTTTAATGATTGATGTGTAGTAGGTACTATATAAACTTGTGATGAAATAATATTTCTCATTCAAAATATTTGAATTTTAGGATTACCAGCAATATCTGCATAAAAGATCAGGAGAACCAGCTTTTGAGGAACACAGTTCTCCAGTTTTTAAGAGTGATGATAATTTGAGTAACGAAAGTGATAAATCTGGTCGGGAAGCTAAAGCAACTGGTACAGCAGGATATTGTGATGGAAAGGATGAAATGGGTTGCTTCCAGGTTCGCCTCTATTATGACTGGTTCCTCATCCCTGGAAGCTGCAAGTGTTGGCGACCTGACTATTTCTCACGTTACACCAACAGGAAGTCTTAAATCTTGTACACTGAGTTGTTTTCCAACTTGAATCGATTTCATTACATTCAGATGCCAATTACCAATTAAAATACAAATGTGTAAACCTCTCCTACCAAAGGAACTTCAGTTGATTTATCAAAAGGCGGCATCCGTCAATTTTTCACCATGGAGTGCAAATTTTATTGAAATTTCTTTCATGCAATTCATAACTCATTCATCATTAATATTTTTATTTGTCAGTGAACTTCTGAGTGTTATTTATATCATCATTTTCATAATTAATTTATTATAACAGCAAACATAAACTTTGGTTTTCTTCTTTGTTTACTTCATATTTTGGGTGATATTTTTCTTGTGTGTGCTTCCCAGGTTAATTATTTCTTTTTGAAGTTAACTTTCTTTCAGTTTTAAAAATAAATGATATTGTCATAAAATCAGAATGGAAAAGATACAAATATTTTTGAAGAACAACTATTGGAATGTTGCAAATGAACCTCTTCAATTCAAAGATGTGAGCATCCCAAAGGGTTTTCTGGAAACTATGAAAAGGATTCTAATTTGAGGCATAAATTCTGCTGATGCAACCAAATGTGCATCATGGATTATTAACTATAAAGAGACTGATTCTTTAATTATCTTCTATTGTTAATTATGTCAATCAGGGAAATTAAATACCATATCTTCTACTCTTTACCACAATTTTTAAAAAGTGGGAAGGTGTAAAAGATATTGCGTCTCTATTCCTTGATTTCACGCAATCCCAAAGTCAAGGCCTTATCTTTGAATTATATTTATGTAAATGTTTGCTAATATATCATGTAAATATATGATACTCATAAATTAACATTAAATAAATTATTTATAAAAAAAGATTACCATCAGTTTGAATTTACTTTGCTATTTCTAATCATGCTATTTTTTTAACATTCTTTTGTTCTATAAGATATAATAATGGAGTGACATTCCATCATCAACATCATAGAGCTAATTTTATTTTTACTGCAGTCATATTAGGTGTCAAGGAAGTAAAATTTTATTATTTTCTTTTATCTCTTCCAAACATTATTTTCATTTATTCAGGAATAAATACTTGTGGTAATTTGAATGGATTTACTTGGAGCAATTATCTTCTGTGAACAGAGTTCAAATGTAGGGAGCTATCAATAGAGACAAAATATAGCTTGTACCCACTGTATTCTATGATGCCAAAAGTTGGATTTATTATCTGAAGAGTGAACTAAATGCAGTTGGAATGAATTATATGAGGAAGAAGAGATAGAGGTGGTAGGTGGTTCTTGGCCAGTTTGTTGCTGGAAATTTAATCTTACCCAGGGATAAAGAACTCCTAGTTCTTGCTAGCAAATGAACCACAAAGCACAAAGGATGAATAAATTTAAAGGTGAAATAGCGTCATTTTTTAAGTAAAAGTTTTTAATGCAACTTCAACTTAAAATTTTCTTAAATTTAATAATCTTAGTCACAGTAACATTTACTACGTACATTTTGCATTGCCGATTTCGATTCACTATATTGTTGAGCTCTTCTCACCCCAAATATTTGAATTTTCTGTGTTTTTCTACTGAATTTAATTTATAAAATAATTTTCAGCAGAGGCTTTCACGAAGAAAAAATGTTTTGATTGATATACTCGGGACGGAAGGTCCCGGCGAAAACGGGACATACATCTACATCAACATAAATACCCTGCAAACCTCCTTTCGTCGAGTGGCAGAGGGTGTAAAGAGCAAGCGTTCGAGTTACCTCTTTAGCTTATTGTTGTCGCGTATCGTTCGCGGAAAGAGTGACTCCCAAAAATAACTTGCCCTTGCATTTATTTTTCTTATTTTACGCTCATTGTCGGATCGGCCGAAGTAGCAGAAGGAGGTCACATAATACCGATTAGGTCTTGCGCAAATGTACGTATTTTCTCTAAATTTATCAAGCAATCGCAGCGTAGCTTTTAATCTCCTTTCTTTCCAGGATTCCCAACCTGCGCCTGAGAGCATTTGCGTAACACTTGCTTTTTATCGTAGCACTTTTTAACGAAACTTGCACTGCGTTTTCTTTAGTTCGCGGGCATTCGTTTCATCCTCTGTATCCCATATCCTTGCCGCATATTCCAGATGGGACCTGACGAATGTGAAATAGCATCACTCTTTAAATTTTTCATCGCATATACTTCAATGCGCTTTATAAAACCGAGCTTTTTAGTTGCTTTGCCGCAGATTTTTCGAGTAAGTGTGCTCCAGTTTAAATTTTTTGAAAGGGTGATCCCGTGGTAGTCAACTGAATCGGCTACACTTATATTCATTCTACTAACTCGTATGGGTTGTTCTGACGCAATTTTTTCCTTTCGAATAAATTAACTACAGAGCATTTACATTAAGATCTATATAGTTACATATGGTCAGTCTATTAGTGAGTGAATTTGAATAAGGGAAGATTCAATTTCTGGTAGAATGATTGGCAGAGGAAGATTAACTCTTACATTAGTATAATCTACTAAGGAATTACTAAGGAATACTACACACTACAATGATTAGAAATGTAATAAGTACATACTTGCATTACCGTTTTGTTATCAACTACATGGGTCTGTAGTCAGTATGTACGCATGAAGGAATCGACAACCTTGGTTGATGAGTAACTCGATATGATATGCTCTGCACATTCGTTAACGCTGCCGATGCGTAGACTTTCTTTCGTCGCTTCAAGAAATTCAAGAAATTAAATCAGGTACGCGTACGCAAGCCCAAGTCACCAGCCCATGTATTTTCCGCTTCTCGCAAGAAGATGGAGCTCGTGTTTCCGGAAAAAAAACACGCTTACCGCTAACGTAGCCTTTCTCATTTCCTCCCACACACTCATGTTTCCAACCGGAATAAAATCCTCCGGGAGTTATTCATCTTTGATTCGCAAGTTAAGGTCTTCAACCTTTCCGCACCTATACCTGTCGTTTCATTTACGCACTTGCATTCTGTGTTAGGAGGAGATAAAGCACTAACATACGCAGCCATCCAGCGTTTTTTCATACCCTGACGACCTACGCCATTTTGTCAACAGTGACGATTAGCCATCACTTGACTATAACGCTATCTTGCTGTCTTCTTTTATTAAACTTGTCCTATTTCCTATCCTATTCCTACTAATTGTTTCAACTTTCCTCATTTTTCTGATGGAAGGAAGCGCAATATTTTTGTTTCTGCATGTTCATCGTTAATGCTTTCATGTACAGCTTCCAAATTGGGAGATTTCTGAGACGATTATTTTTTAGATCTTTTGCTAGAGTTCATCTCATTAAGAATTTGCGAGAACAGGACGAAGAAGTGCGGTTCTGCACGCTCTCCAGATTTAATAGGTGCAGAACGTTTTCAATGGGAGAATCTAAAGAAGTTATACATCGCAGAAATCCTACCACTCTCAGAGAGGTATACTTTTAGAGAAGGAATTGGAAATGCATGAGCGGCGCTCTTAATGTACACATCATGTACAGGTTTGCCTTACCTCCCGTTTTGATCGGCACTGTCCCGGTTAATGTTTCATTTTGTCACTATGTGGACGAAAACTCCGATAAATTGAGCATCGAGATATAAGAGAAAAGAAAAATGGTTCCAAGACCAAAATTAAAAAGCATTGTGTCGCTACACACTTGCTATTAAACTGATCATAGAAACAGATTTCATAGAAACTGATAAAACAATGTCCCGTTTTTATCCCAGTTTCACCCTTCAAAACGTCGCATGTCCCGGTTTGTCGTCGTTGAAAGTAACCCTGACTATACTTCGCCCAAATATTTAAACCAGTGAATTTTTCGGAAAGCTTTCGTCGGTAATCAGATTTCCTCTCCTGGAGCGACTTCCACCCGAGTGATTTATCGTAGCTGGAACGCTACTGTCGAACCTGAAATATCCACAGACGAAACGAGCTGCTCTACGTTGGACCATCTTTAAATCTGAGAGTAACCCCACCTCATGAGTAAAAACGTGCAAGATGTTCTCTTGCTGAAGTGAGTATACATTGTAAATGGTGGATTCTTCAGCCATTTTCAGTGTTTTCCAGCTCACCCTCCTCTTTTTGGATCTAGCCTAACACATATCCAGGGCCGGCAAAGGAGTGGGTTCCGTGGATGCCCAGTACCTGGCCCCCCACATTGGGGAGGGGGGCAGTTCTTAGAAATCAACTTTATTATTTTGCAAACAAAATTGTTTTTCTTATAGGAATGCAGGATACCTGTAAGAAATTTTGTTACGTCAAATATTACGGTTCATTAATTAACAGTTACTCGTCGCAAGGGCAGGGGAAAGGGGCCCCATGGAAATCATCACCCGGGCCCCATTTCGCAGATAGCTGGCTGTGCACATATCCGCAACTATAAATCCTCTTGATTGTACACGAATGCCGATCCTCGACTTTTCAATACCTTTTCCGTTACCACAACAAACTACAACTTTTCGTTGCCAAAACAGCCTCACGACTTTTAAATAACATCTTAAAAACTTTAATCGCAAATTTCAGTTTACTAAAGTACAAGTCTTCGTACTGCCATAAAAGACTTTAGCGTAAAATAATTACTTTCTTTCTCGCGTTATTCTACATCAATACCATCTAAAATTAAATTTAAACATATTCTTGTCGGTAACCCGAATAAGAAAAGTGGACCCTAAAATTCACGATATTCTTATGTTTCTCCGTGAATATTTCCCCTCTTCCGCAATCCTTTAGATAACAGCTGATTGCTCTTTGTCTTTCAGCAAATGTCGAAATCCGCTCCCACCTTTGCATGGAATATTTCTCGTTTTGCTTTTGGTGCACCTTCTGAAGAAGCAGACAGATGCTTAGCAGCTTTAATTAAATGGCTACGCAGGCTCCCTTTTGGCAGTGCCGGTGGGCCGTGGGTAAGCTCTTGGTATGCCGTAAGAGTTACACTTTTCACCATCTCCGACGGGTAGCCAACTTTTCAAATTATTTCGCAGCGGTTAAATTATGCCTGACATATTTGATGAGTACAGTAGCGCAACCAGGATATGTCTATGGGGGGTCAGAGACATTTGAGAGAACGAAAATATGCCTAGCTTATAATCATGCACGTTATATCTTACAAGAAATGTTAAAAAATTCCCTACAAAAACATTAATTGGATAAAAATGTACCTGGTTATGTAGCAAAATGATTGATCTTTCAAAGATTGGGGAGCTAGATTGTGATATCTTTCTTAAAGAATTTAACCCCCTTTGGGGGGGGGGGGGTTAACCCTGAAACCCCCCCTTACTGCGTCTCTGGATGAGTTAGAAATGAGTTGTGTGAATGAGAAGTAATAACAATATTTCAGTCTTATATATAACCATTCATAATTCATACTTGTAAATTCAACTTCAGCAGTCTCCGCATCGCTCATAGGTGCCACCATGGAGTAGGTTCCATACTGCAGCCTTTCCAATGATGATAATAATAATAATAATAACAAGGAAGTATTCAGGTCTACGAGTGGGTATATCCTTTCTGCATCCGCAGGGATTCTTTGGAATTCCAAAAGGGTAAACATTGGAGCCAAAGGATTGGTAAAAGACGAGAACTGTAGATTGTTGAAAAGCAAAACGAGAATTTATTTCCAATTAAACCATGAGAGAGACGAATCGCAACACCTTCACTGGTTTTCAACAACTCTTATTTGGTCGGAACTTGATTGTCTTATTTGGCTACAACTTTCAGCGCAGTAGAGACTCTGATAAGGCAATGCGACGCGAGGGAAGGCGGCTTCAGCTCAGCGACACCCTCAATCCACGGACTTCCGTCCACATGCCTTCCGGTTCTCTTTCTGTTTACTCTGGGAGCGTGCCTCGGCATGCTAAGTCGAATGCTTTTCCCTCACTCACTTCCGCTGCATTTAACCCCAAATACATCGGAAAAATTACGTAAACAAGCCATCTCTCCTACAAATGTAGACCAATCGTTATCGCATCTCCTCCCCTCTTAACGTGAGTTTCCAGGCCACGCGCGGAGACGTAACTCAACACGCGCTGTCATACGCCTCGACTCCCACTTTTTCTGTTTCTCCCTATTGCTGGCAGCGCCCTCAACCGGAGTGAGTTCCCTGGGGGCGCCACTCTTTCGTTTGTTTACGCCATCCGCCTGTCGCGCCTCCTAGCGGCCGCACTCGGAAAGACACTCGCCTTAAAATAAAAGTGCGAAAGTGTCTGCGCGGGTGCGACACGGAGCAGTAAAAGTGCGCGTGAAATTGGCGGCCGAGTGCCCCTAATGCGTGCCTTAGGAAAGTGCTTAGGACGGCGCCTATTTTGCGCTTGGATTTAGAACATCTCAGCTGCTACATCATCATCTGCTGTCGAAATGGAAGACGACAACTGTGAGTATGCCGCACTCTCATGAGTTTCTGATACGTCCAGGCAGGGCCGGCTAGAGACGATTAAGGCCTATTAATTGGGGCATCGACTCCTGGATTATATCATAGGAAGCTGATGCAAACAGCTCAAGCGATGGAAAATAGGAATAACTAACCATTCTTATAAGTAGCATTGGAGAGATGCTGGACGAAGTCCTACTCTGCGATGTGAGGTATTCCACAATAACGAGATGAATAAATGAAACAATAAGCTAATTGTTGTCGCAAATAGAAGAGAGTCATTCAACAATGGTCGAAGCTGAGATAAATTATGTGAGAACGGGGGTAGTAGTCAACAATCTAAACAGCGAGTTGTAACAGATCAAGTTTAGATAAAGAACAATCGACGTCGAAATAATTAAATGCGAGTCGAATACCTATATCAACAATGAAGCCTCGGGCGATTGTTGTCTTACGGAGAGCCATAGAAGACGGCACTGCTTTCAGAAGGATTTCGGTGTTATTATCTGTTGGAAAAGTAAATGGCTATACAAAAATTTCCTCCAAATTGTAGATCAGTGTCCTCTTTGTTTTCAGTTAAAGTTCCAAGTTTCAGCACGCAACGATCTGGCAACATGGCAATAGCATGGGAGATCTATCGGTGTCGCAGTTTCTAATAGTCACTCTGACTTATTTCGATCAGAATTTCCAGGAAAAAATGAATTCCTCGTGTTTGTTTACGGTATATAGATGTGGTCGACTCAGTTAAGAATTTGATGCAGTTGGAAGGATATATTCCTTTTCTCTGTTTTTTCAGGTGCGCTATTTTTAAGAAACAATACACATCCTTATTTCCCTCTCGCCCAGTTTAATTTCCTTGGATGTGAACTCTTTTAGTGAGACGATTCGAGAGTATCCTTCAATACTACCTTGGGATCACGTAAAGATCGCAACAACTCGGTTTAATTGGTCATCTTTGCCGTATTATACTGCCATCACCAAAAAATGTAATTGCAGCTCATTTGTATTAATGAAGAAAATAATTTGATGTGATTCCGGTGTATCTAAAAAACCACCAAAATAATCACTTAAATCTGTGTTTTTTACGTCCCGTAACTGATGTTAAACCTAACAGATGCCTGTTTCGTACCAGCCCAAGGAAGTGAAATAGTCACTCGTGTGAATTTAGGAAAAGGTATCACTTTTCTGATGAGGACATGAGAGAGCGCTGAGAGGGGTCCGGGAGAACGAGGCAACCGCCTCAGGGGTGCAGCGATAACTGGGGCGTCAATTCTTGAATATCAGAATGTTATGCTAAATAATCAAGCTAAAATACCGGGAATTTGGAACCGTGCGTAACAATGATCAGATTCTAAATTCAACTTTTATTGTTGAACTGTTTGTGATATTCATAAATAATTTTGTTGTCTTCGATGAAGTAACGAATGGCAAATGATTGTTGCAACTGTTGTAGAGTGACCTAAGAACAACCGTGGTTAATTGTTAATTAGTTAGGAAATAAGGTGAGTCAAGAAATGTGACAGCTATTTTGCAGCAAATCCGGAATAGCGAAGCAATAATGGGCGCCGAAAATGCTGAAAGTGAATGGAAACAGTGAACAATTAAGGAGGAGGTTGACCGTGGGCGATGCCGCACAGTCGGACGAAACCACTTCGCCCTTAAAAAGTCTCCCAAAACGGTATAACAAAATGTTCTGGTTCCATAGCTTAATTGGCTAGAGCATCCGCCCGGAAAGTGGAATATTTCAGTTTCGCATCCTGTTCCTGTCATACTTTTCCACGTCCGTTTTTCCCTTGGAATATTTTCACTTTTGAAGCAGTTCCCCAGGAGCGTTTTTCAGCTGCTCGCTGTATCAAGAATCACATTTCATTAAATTGAATTCGTAAGGTAATTTACCTTTCCTTTCTAAAACGCTCCTTTGATTCTGCGAAGCAAATTTTTGAACAAATACAAGTTATTTACCTCATAAATATCTTTTAATTCCTTTTCGTTCTTCTTGACGGAGTTTTTCCATATTCATTCCATTCCATTTCCGAATTTTTCGTCTATTATTTCTACTCATAGGGCTTCCGGGTAGCCAAGCGCTTTTGTCGTCGATGAAAGGTTCGATCCCCGGTGCGGAGCAAAATGCGAAATGACCGTGGCCGTCGAAGCACTTGAAAAAATACTACTATCACTGTTACTCGCAACGTTACTCTTGGGCAGTGTTAATATTTCAGAAGGAACTACAAATATGAGTCATTTCTGAGCTGAAGTATCGACTATAAAGCTTTCTGAAATATTGTAGGAATTTTCGATTACTCAAGCTAGCTCCATTCGAATAAATAAAACTTCTCTCTTTTGAAAAAATTCAGTACTAAATTCTTCAAATGAACATTTTACGCACGCGTGATCTTCGTCCTCGACGGGATTTGAACCTCTCTGGAAAACACAAAGTATTCCGTGGAGCAGGGCTTCCCAACCCGTACGTCGTCGCACAATTGTGTACTTGGAGTGAGCTCTAGGTGTGCCGCATCATATAATAATAATACGCAATCGCAAAAATCACTATCAGCTTTTCAAGTGACAGTTTGCAATTTTATCAAAGATCCTTAAAAACCAACAAGTAATTTATTCTTATTCTTAAATATCATTTGATATCAAAATAATATTAATTTTCTCTCACTCACTTCCGCTGCATTTAACCCCAAATACATCGGAAAAATTACGTAAACAAGCCATCTCTCCTACAAATGTAGACCAATCGTTATCGCATCTCCTCCCCTCTTAACGTGAGTTTCCAGGCCACGCGCGGAGACGTAACTCAACACGCGCTGTCATACGCCTCGACTCCCACTTTTTCTGTTTCTCCCTATTGCTGGCAGCGCCCTCAACCGGAGTGAGTTCCCTGGGGGCGCCACTCTTTCGTTTGTTTACGCCATCCGCCTGTCGCGCCTCCTAGCGGCCGCACTCGGAAAGACACTCGCCTTAAAATAAAAGTGCGAAAGTGTCTGCGCGGGTGCGACACGGAGCAGTAAAAGTGCGCGTGAAATTGGCGGCCGAGTGCCCCTAATGCGTGCCTTAGGAAAGTGCTTAGGACGGCGCCTATTTTGCGCTTGGATTTAGAACATCTCAGCTGCTACATCATCATCTGCTGTCGAAATGGAAGACGACAACTGTGANCTTTCTTTTGACACTTCTCTTGATTTCGTAGGACCATTGTTTCTAATTTAATTTTGTAAAAGAAAAAGCCTCTTCAGGTAACGAAAACCTATTTTACGTACATTCCATATCTAAAAGTATACTAACTGATTATCCCTATACATTTATATAGGAAAACTCATGAAATCAATGTTCAACAATTGCCTTGGTCGTCAAAGGGATGGGTTGTTAATTTCCAAAAAAATTGGCGTATTTGCCATGTATTTTATCAAAGTTATCGCAATTTTGAAATTATATGAATTACTCACGACTAAAATGAGATTCTATGATTATTTTCCTTTCTTGTGACACTTGTCTCAATTCCGTAGGACCATTATTTATAATTTCATTTTGTATAAGAAACGACCTCTGCAAGTCAGGTAAACGTAATTTACGTTCATCCCTTATGGAAACGTATTATGGACTCCTGGGTTCGAACCCGGGCCTTTACAGAGATAAGAATAGTTTTCCTGGAGTTTTCAGCATCGTAGAAACACAATGCAGTTAGTTTCAGATCTCTAAGTCAAGCCGTTTCTGAGATAAATAGGGGGACGGACAGACATTTGCTTTATATATGTATGTATATATATATCTTATTTAGATACACACAAAAAATGCCCTAAGCTTTTTAAGTGACAGTATGCATTGTTATCATAGCTCCTTAAAAACAACCATATCAATAAGTAATTTTATCTTCAAATTGTAAACAAAGAATTTATAATAGTAGAGTTGTAATTTTCTTATGCGGTTATACGGCTACCATTTTATAAGCCAATGTCATCACATAATATGTTACAGCATTTTCAGTTTTCACTTAACGCATACATACACGCAACACAACGTAAACATATTTTTTCAGTCTTCTTCAGAAAGCTTTTGTAAGAATAATTGTCTTTCGCAAATCTCAATTGTTAAGTATCACTGACGTATGATCTAGTTATTCAACAGTTTCCATTATTGTATCAACACTATGAAACACTTATGAACACTGTCAACACTTGTATTATTTCCATTATTGTACTTCAACAATACAGCGCAATAATATGGCTCGGTTTTATTTTGGCTATTAACAATCCCAAATACTATTTTACTTCGATTTCGGAGCCGGCCCTGTGTAGCTCTACCCAGGACCGGCGCCAATCTATGTTAGCCGAAATTGACGCCTAAAACATTGTTACACGGGTCCATCTTTGATACTGTTATCGAGCCATTTAAAGATACACGTTCTTACGAAGTGTTTTAGCGAAAGTTATCGTGATTAAGGGGAAATGATTCGTTAAAAAACAAAGTTAAACCTGAATATTTGCATATTTGACCGATAGGGCGCTAAAAAGTTACTTTTTACGTTGTTTGGAGAGGTATTTTGTCGTTTAAATGGAATTTGAAATGAGCAAGTACTTTCTCTCTCTATGTTTATAATCATTTAACAAAACAAACGCGTCGTTTAGAGCGTCACTGTTTTTGAGCAAATACTCCTAGATTGACACCCTGCAAACCGCCTTTCGGCGTATGGCAGGAGGATACGTAAGTCTGTCGTAGAAGGCAAGTCTCTCTAAAGAGAGCTTTTAACGACGTTCCGGATTCATTGCTGTTGCTTGAGTGATCGGATCGTGTTTACCGAATGAAAAGATACTCCTGCGAGAGCACGAAGATGCCTCACAGTGTCGATTGATGTCTTTTCCATGTTCACCCGATTCGCAAATGTGCGTGTTAGAGAACATAGAGTCAAGTAGAGCACACGGGGTTGCCAAATTGCAAAGAATGTGAAGATCAAAACAGAGGATTGCCAGAAGAGAAAGGGGAGGCGGGCGAGCGCCAATTTTCGAAAAGTGCTCTTCATCCAGGGGCCCCTCGCCTTTGCCCGGGAAACTAAATACGTTTGCAAAGAATTCCCTCCGATTGTCAAGTATAGTTTCTCTGAATGGCATTCCCATTCCTCAAATTGAGTTCATAAGGAGTCTGCGGTGCTCATACGATACACGCAGCGCATACAACTTTTCGCTCCGGTAAGGAAATAACCAAATATCGGTTCATTTCCGGTTCCGTTCCCTCTTCCAACGTCGAACCGGTTCCTGCCGTATAATTTTTCGCTCAGACAACTCTAATATTATATCCTTCTGAAGTCTTCCTTTATTAATTATATCTATATATTTCTCAAACTCTCTTACCAAAGAAGAAAATATGGTGAATTTCAATGACAAGGATCAGATGAAGATCCGACACGACGAATATTGCCCATTCAACGAGTGCCTCTGGCTGAAATAATGACTCTAATGTGGAATGAAATGGCTCTAAGATAGTCTTACTTTTTGGAATTGATGCTCTTTCGATAAATCTAGCGAACTATTCTTATCTTTAGATACGTACTTTAATTTTGTAAGTCTATGTAACTTTTAAACTTACATTCTCTTTGTTTTAAACGTTTGTAATTCGATTTTCATTTTTTCTCATTTTGGATTACCTGTTATTTAAATTTATTGTTTTATATATTCTCTTCATCTGTTTTACTGTCTTTTCACGATTTTTTCACCCCGCTTTATGAGGGTATTTTCCCGCAACGTGGATTTTTTCTTTGTCAACCTTCAGTTGCAAAGATTTTTTTCCACACTGCACTCTTTCTTTTAGTTTATGTTCTTTATGTATCCATCTTTTGTACATAATATAACGACATACGACGTTAGGTGTCCGAAATGGGCCTAACCTCGCCAATAAAGGGTCCGTCTTTCTATATATCTCTATTATTATACTTATACACTCATTTCATACTAAAATTTAGAATAAAACTTTAAATGAGGTAGTTTTAAGTCATACTCATACTTGTTCAGTGCACTATTCCCCTTCCTTCGATTGCACTTAAGTAAAGAGTGTATTTTTCGGAACAGAAATGGAATAAATGATGGTTTTTGATTCGATTAGATAAGCGATATGAATTTTTTCGCTTTTCACACCGGCAAAAATAATGCTTTTTTTTCTGTTTTGGTTTCCGGTTCGTTTCCAGTTCGATGTATGCATATGGAAATCCAACAAAACAAACGTCACTACATAACTGACTAACCGGTTAACCGAGAAAATATTCTTTTCAGGACGATCACATTTTCTATAATTCACAGTACTGTGCATTACTCATACATAAATACATAGTACGTAACTTGCGATTGCATTTACAGAGGAAACAACGGTAATACTATCGATGTGAAATTAATGCTCAATACGAAAATTATTCGCAAAGTTTAATTAGAATAAATGGAACAAAGAGAAAATACTCTTTATAGTGCGCAATTTACAATTACATCAAAAGTACAATTACACCAAAAACAATATCGCCCATTTTAGTTATCGGCGAGGGAACTCAATCTACGAGAATTGTAAGCTAAAATTTTTGTGGTGCGAAATCACTTCCTTTGTGTGTCTTTCAACTCAACTAACTTTTCTACCACACACCATCACTCTATCGCCACACCCACTATCAAAGACCTTCCTTCTTTTCACGCCCTTCTTTCTTGGAGTTGATTTTACTTGGATTTAACACTGAATGCGTTTAATGTCGTGTGTGAAATTTAAAGTACGCAGTTTGAGGAATACCTTAATGATAATCAAATTTTGAAGACAGTTAACTGAAAACTTGTTGCGTTTGAATTTGTAACGAAAGCGTTTCACAATATCTCTACATTTATATGATTTACTTACATTTCTGAGTCCTTTAGTTTTTCTTGGAAATCTCCCTTAGGACCGGGGCAAACTGATGGTGACGAGGTGTCCGAATTGAGACAGTTTGACAGCGGAATGCGTGGTGTCCCTGCCTTTGATCAGATATCGTGTTTTATTTATTTTAGCGGAAGTGAAAATACGGCGATAATGTACTTAAAAATACACTCCTTCGTTCTCAATTTGGAACTCCTTCGTTGAGAATGAAGGAGGTCCAAAAAACAATTCTCCATATTAACGAGCACCCTTCCCTCTAATTGCCGCTCCTTTACCAATATATCTTCCCGTTTCCAATGTGAAAATGGATGATATTGAAATGTCTCCCATAATATAAGAAATAGCGCAAGTTGGGTGTACCAGGGGAACTAATCAGTAAACCAAATGCAGTTGTGTTAGGGTTGAGGAGTATGTGCAGGAAGATTAGAAGTGATAGAGTCAGTGAAGAGTGATATGGAAAAGAGGACGTGTATAATATATATGAAAGGGGCATTTGACTTTGTCTTCGACAAAAAAAAGGACGGATGGAAGTGGAACGACTGAAATAGTGCGTGAGAAGAATGCGAGTGGTTCTAAAGGGAGAGGACGACCAATACAGCTGAAAGTAATGATATGCATGTAGTAATGGTGCAGCGAGGGGTTCAGGGTTAAAACAAGAGGGTTACATTCTATAAGACAGATATGAAAATCTAGATCCCCAATCTCGGAAAGATCAATTACCTTGCCACATAATCGTATACATCCCATCGTTTTCCATCCAGTTAATTTTCAAGGGACATTTTTTTTAACATATCTCGTAAGATGTGCATGAATATACCTGCCCCTGTAGGGTAGGCATATTTTCGTTCCCTAACTGTCTCCCCCTCCCCATAGAAATACCCTGGCTGCGCCACTGGCATGTAGAATAGAGATGTTCGTACGTTTACGAATAAAAGTGACTGAATGAAAATACGTATGTAGCGAAAAATATATGCGAAGATTGGATGAGCAATAAAAGAAACAGATATTGTGCTCGCATAGAATACCTCGATTGGTATTTAATTATGTGAATCCGATTCCGGTTTCCTTTAACTTAAGTTCCGCTCCACCAAAGAAGTTATTTTTAATTAAATAAAAGTGCATTACAGTCGAGAAGATTGGATATTCTCATTCGATTTCACAATTCTTGTTACATTTAAGGCAAAAGTCCGTTCGAAGGGTGTCTAAATCTCGTAGGATTGCTAAAATTAGATTTAAAGATGCTTTAGAGGGAAATCCCTTAATAAAGAAGGCACGTCGGACGTGGTCGGTTGTTGAGCACAATCAAGTCCTTCTCAGACTCAAAAGCAGCTGTTTCGATGGCTGTAAATTTCAAAACTGTGTCGAGACATAAATCAGGAGTCTTTGTATCCACTGTCGTATTCAGAAAGAAGTCGATTCAAAAAAATACTAGCTATACACATACATGAGTTACCATACCATAATCTTATTAATCAGTCATTCCACTAATCAGTTTCTTGAAGTGTCGTCTGACAATTTTCCGCCTTAATTCTCATGGCTCAACCTTAAAAGAGTGTTTTAAAAATAGAAAACGAGTAACTTAGCAACAGAAAGGAATTCACCACCACATAGATACCTTATACCATTTGAACCATTAATATCCGCCGAAAAAAAAACAATAAGACACATGGTGGGTATTTAGAGCTTTAAATTCCTTGTCTGGGGGTAATGACCCCGCTGTAAATTATACCCTCATTGACCCTTGTGCCATGTCGTACGAAAACAGACACCGGTTCGGTGCACCGATTGAATTGCAACTAGAGCGTTTGCATCGCATTCCCACACTCGTGTATTCCCTTAGTGAGGAATGAGGTCAACGCCCACGAATTGTAAACAATGTCGCATTTTCCTATTAAAAAAGAGCGCTCGAGTTTTGGCTCATTTTATTTTTAGTTTGCTATATTTTTGCCAATTTTCACATATTATTTGTTCAGATATCAGTTTTACTATTTGACACTCTCTGCATTTACTAAGCAATCCCGCTGAGCCTTGTTGATATCGCATTGGGGGTTTGATGTTCGTGGGGGCCCAGTTTGCCCGAGATTACGCGGATAAATGCAGGAGGGGATTTAAGAAGGTCGTAGGATCAAGCTGGTCCATATCTTGATGAATGGACTATTATTCTTGTGGAATTCTTATGGAATAGTCTTTTGGTACAGGATAGAGAAAAATGTATCTTTTATTTACTTTTGTCTCAATCTTGTTCATAGCTATGATGATAGGTAAGCTACTGAGGTATGAGTTGTGCTGAATAATAGCATTAATTAAGGTTTCTTCTTATGTAATGCTAGGAAAAGTGTTACTCGTACAGTCATTGTGCTTCACTAACGATGGCTTGTTCTGCTTACAGCATTTTTCTCAGTGTGGAGAACAAGGGCACACTACCTCACTCCTCATCTTGCCTAGTAAGCCTCATTTCCCTCTTCAAGCTCCTCGTAGCTGATAGTAGAGGGGATGAGGCCCCAACCGGCTTTTAGGCTGAACACTTTACAAACAGAATCAAATAATACCACACCTGGCATCAATACAAAAGGGGAAACACACCGAGATACATTGTTGCTCAGTATGGTTGGGCAGTATTTGATGATAAAGAAAGACATTTTTTGATAAATTACAAAACGAACTGGAATTAAGCTTTTGCCTTTAACAATATAAATGACAATAGCGATCTGTTTCTAATCAGCA
>KZ308686.1:0-51204 GCA_000376725.2 Ladona fulva | reverse complement strand
GAAATAGAAGTATAAAATAGCCAATGATAAGTATGGTCAGTATTTGGTAATATAAGCTCTAACATTGTATATAAGGAATCTTATTTTAAATAAGAGGAAGAGTAAATTATAAAAAGAACCACTTCTTAATTATTCTTTCAACAGTAGAAATTTTTTCCATAAAATGTAACACATTAGGTAACTCATTGAAAATTGTTGACACCATAACCTCTATATTTCCCATGCTAATTCTAACTATTATAATTTTCTACGGTTAAAATATTATTTACGCTTAAACCATTAATTGTCTACTCCCAAAAGGAGTACGATTCAATAAATGAATCCTATTATTCAACCAAATTTATTAGAATCGGGGAGTCATATGCCGTGTCCTCTCCTTGTCAGTATCTCCTGGTCATTGCAATTATCAGTTGCAATCTTCTTCACTTTTACGTCCATTGTTCTCATTATTTAATGCTTCTTTCCCGTCATTAAATACTCAAGTTGCAATAAACACTGAAAATTGCATTACTTGACATAATTTTCGGGGCAATTCTCCGCGCGAGAGCGTTGAAACTGTTTTTTTTTTATCACCTAGACCTGCAGAATCCCCCAGACATTTCTCGAGTGATTCCTTTTTACTGCGGTCTTCATGAATTGTGGGTATGAGCAAAGCATGTTCTTCATGAACAAGCAAAATAAGTCAATAACAGATTCAGTATCGAGTGTAAGCAACACAAAGATATAAAATGTCACCATAAAAGTAACGTCGAGAGTGTCTGAAATAAGCTGAATCTAAACGCCATTTTAATTTAAACTGTGGAAGGTATTACTTGAATTCCAGTTTTTCGTTTTATTTCTCAACAAATCCCTCTATTCCACGTCAACTGCCCACTCTGTGAATCTCTGTGAATAACTAAGTTTTGCTTTTTTGTCGGGTTATAACGAAAAATTTATAATTTTAGAAAATTATTTTGTTGTTCAATAATATGAATTCACAAACTCGTTGATTATTTGTTGTGATTTGATCGTGACCTTTCTCACTTGTAGGAATCTTTGAGACATGACCGACTTTAAATATAAATATTGGGATATCAATGGAAAAAGGAAAACTCAGTTTGTAAAATTTCACAATATATACAAACTGAGTTTTCCTTTTTCCATTGATATGGAATTTCACAAAGTAACGGCTTCTTCCATTGACTATATTGGGATATCATTGTTAGCTATGAATTTATTCTTTTGCTGGTGAATGTAAATACGCAGCAAAATCCCTAGCACATTCTTTTGCCTATTTTATTTTGAACGTGAACAGGAAGAAGTTTTGAAGAGAACCAGATTCTCTCTCCGCCTGCACTCATTCGTTTACAGAGGTTTTTGGGGTTAATTGCGGATGTCCTTTGGAATGTCTCCGTCATCTTTCGAATCAAACCTCTGGAATTTCATCTTCTTGCGTTTTTCTTTTCACTTTTTCCGTGGTGAAGGCACTAGTAAGAATAGCGTCAATTTTTCGGACGGGACCTCGCGGTGAGCTCCTTTAACCGAAGAAAGAAACGAAATGGATGAGAAAACAATATGAAAAAAATAAAATGCAGAATCAATGTTTTGTCATTATCAAGGTTAGCAACTTAAAGTATGAAATTCAGGGTCGACACTGCGGCGGGTTTCTGTGAGTAAAAGGAAAGTAACAGTAACAGAAAGTAACAGCTATATAAGTCTTTAGTCGCTATGTCATTGTTAAATTCTTTTTGTCTTGTTATGAACGAAGAGAATAAATTGCCGAATTTTTGCATTTTAAATTACGTAGCTTTGATTGAAGATTGCAGGTCCCGTACACCACTGNAACAGTAACGGAAAGTAACAGCTATATAAGTCTTTAGTCGCTATGTCATTGTTAAATTCTTTTTGTCTTGTTATGAACGAAGAGAATAAATTGCCGAATTTTTGCATTTTAAATTACGTAGCTCATTGTCAATCATTCCATTAAAAAGAATGTTCGTCTCAATAAAGGGGGCCGTGGAAGTGAAAAGAGATTTCAGGGTTTCATTTGCACATATTCTTTTGTGAAAAGATTTCGACGAACGTTTTTTCGGCGTAGGATCGTTGGAAGTCACCGATTAGAGAGAGATTCCTGGTCATAATATCACGTTTTGGTGGCTAGTGGGCTAAATTTAAATCCGACTCAATTAATTAATTAATAATCTGTAAATTAATCCGACTCAAATTCGTGATTAAGCATTGCTTAATCACGAATTTGAGATTCAAGATGTTGAGAGAAATATTAACTGAACACTTTTCCAAATTTTATCGATTTTTCTAGGCTATCGCGACTTAAAACTACGCAAGCATTCTTTATCTTCATCGCCTGAAAGGGATCGCTTCGAAATCGCAAAAAGAGTTGCAGTTGGCAAACATTCGGACTCTGCTAACGAATGTGGATTCGGCTAACAATGTCCTCTCCTTGAATAAGATCATTTACTTCTTCATTTGTCCGAATCCTCCACAGTCCGTTTTCATTTTGTACTGGGCCATAGATTTTTCTCATCACTTTCCTTTCATGGTTCTTATGACTGATCAATATATTTTCATTTTGCTATTTCTATACAGTAATTTTAACGCCATAAGCAGTTTACAGGCAAAATAAGCCCAAATTCCTTCAGTAACTCTACTCCTAATTTCTTCAGTTAAATCATTATTCTGATAGACAACTGAACCAATATANGGTTAGCAACTTAAAGTATGAAATTCAGGGTCGACACTGCGGCGGGTTTCTGTGAGTAAAAGGAAAGTAACAGTAACAGAAAGTAACAGCTATATAAGTCTTTAGTCGCTATGTCATTGTTAAATTCTTTTTGTCTTGTTATGAACGAAGAGAATAAATTGCCGAATTTTTGCATTTTAAATTACGTAGCTTTGATTGAAGATTGCAGGTCCCGTACACCACTGCTGTCTCCATCGTCTTCTGTCCCGAGCCTTCTCTTGAGTTTCAATATAGCTGCTGCTCTTCTCCTCATCCACCAATTTAATTCTTCTTCTTCGTCTCTTTTTCTTTCCCTCCACTGAACCTTCTAATGCCACTATTAAAATGCTTTCCCCTCTAATCACATGACCTACTCACTTAGCTTTCCTTTTTCTTATTTCCTTTATGAACCTTCTTTGTTCTTTCACTTTATTTAAGACCTCCTCATTTCTACACTTATCCACCCATCTTACTTTTTCCATCTTTCTCCACACCCACATTTCAAAAGCCTCTATTCTATTCCTTTCCCACTTCCTGAAGTCCATGTTTCACATCCATACAATAGAACGCTCCATATGTAGCACTTAGCTAGCCTCTTTCTAAGCTCCAGGTCCAGGCTTCTACTGCACAGCAATATTTTCTTCCGGTTGAAGGCCTCTTTTCCCATTGCTATCCTTCCTTTTATTTCCGCAGCACTTCTCTAATCATCTGTTACCATGGTTCCTAGGTATCCATAGCTTTTGACTTTTTCTATTATGCCTTGATTACTCTCACGCTTGTATAATCTTCATAGTTTACTGTCATCACCTTAGTCTTTCCTAAATTTACCTTCATTCCGTATTACTTTTATTAACGAAGTTATTAATTTCAATAGCTGCACTATTGAAATTAATAACTTCGTTAACTCAATTAGTATTGGCTTTCCAACGAATTCCAACTATATTAGTTTAATCTTCAGCTTATCAAGCGATGAAATACACAAATTAAATATGAATTAGCTAATTTCATTAACACCATGAAGTAATTTACTAGTCTGCTCCATGTTTATAAATACAAACTAAGATTAAAATAATATTCTTTCACAGCTGTGATTGTTGTGACCTTTCCTAGAAGGTCTTGCCTCTTCAAGTTTCCCTGTTATTGTATAAAAGAGGACGAAATGTGATTAATTAATTTCCGGTGACGGTACGCGTTGGAAATGCGTGTAATGTAATAATGACAGGATTATGGGAAGGCATCGGCCTTTGATGTTTGTTTGCTTAGAGTTTAGAATTAATGCACGAATGGTGCGATAGGTTCTGTTCTTCCCAAAAATTGAGGTCACATTAGTGTCTTCATCTAGAAGAAAAGTAGAGTTAATTGTAGTAATCGAAAGTCCACTGTTAATTGCCAATCAGTGCAGCATTAGTTTATTATAAAGGAGGACGAATGAGATAAATTAATTTCAGGGTAGAGTATGCATTGGAAATATGTTTAATGGTAACGAATAGCAACGAATTACGCTTAAAAATACAAATTGATCACAGGAACTAACTGCGGGTGTAATTCAAATTTAGAATGTTTTTACAACCACACAAAGTTAACGTGGTGCAGTGGTAGCGTATCCGATTTCAAACTAACATGTCCAGGGTTATAATTCAAATCAATCCAACTTTCAAACTCTAACTTTTTTATTGATGAAATGACAGTCATCATCATTTGAGTGGTAATCCTTTTTTGTCAACGCAAGCTTACGTCATTACTTTGTGAAACCTCCACCGCCGTCTCGTAGCGTCGTCGGTCATTCCTACTCTAATTAGTTAATAAATTCTTCGAAAACTTTTATAACTACTTTACAAATACATATTTGGAAACAAGTAAAACTAGGCATCTGGCAATATATCCAATGCTCATCTTTGATGTACGAACCGGACTTCAGGAACAGATTTCGGTAAATACGTCTAAAATGGATCCAGCCAACAGCGATAAAAGAGTAATAGTGTTATACAAATTAGAGCTACTGATTGATATTTTATGAAAGGTCAGTAAAATAAAAATAGAAAAGAGTACATCCTAATATACACGTTGTAGAGTGAACCACTCGTTTAGCATCCTGATTAGTAATTCCTCTGTAAAATTTGAAAACAATATTCTCCAAGTCCTCAAAAACTATAAACATAAATTAAGAACAACCAGCAGCATAGATGATAATTATGAAACTAATCTCTCGAAGGTGTAATCTGAAAACAGAGAGGAGGAAGTATGACGCAAGGCAAAAGTCGGGTATCGACATTGATGTCCTGATGGACCAGTGGTCCCATAGAGGAACGCAGAAAGTTGTTTCTTTAATTTTATGCTAAAAAGATGGGAAAGCCAAATTACTTCCATAAGAGAAACCTTGATATAAGCTGAGAAGCTATGTCTATAAAAAACAATTCCTCAAATAAGCCGTAAAAAGTGGTCCACTTAATCAACAATTATTAACGATTCATAAAACAGTAGACCGGGGAAAGGTTATAAAGAGACCATGTGCTGACCAGTAATAACATAGTAGTGACATACATATTTTCGAACATGAGAGTCAAACTTAGGTTAGCGGATAACTTGGTTTAAGGACGAGTTACACAACTAGCAAAAGGCGATCGGTGCAGCAATTATTTGAAATATGATATGGTATTGCATCTGACTATAATTTGTGAAATGGTGGTAAGTCTGAATGCGAATTATTTTGTGAAATGTGAAATTTTCTGAATGTGAAGTATTTTGTGAAATGGTAGCTTATATGATTTTTAGTGAAATAGTAGTTTATCTTGTATTTTGTTACCACCGGACTAGTTGTCCATTTGTAACATTTGTACTTATAATAATAATTATCTATCTTCCATTTTAGGTATTTTCCTCTCAAGTTGATGTGTTCTACCGTTTGGTACCTCCTGCTTCTTTTTATCCATTTACCACTCCATCGATCTGATCCTAGTCCCGAAAAGCCAAATACTGCGGCGTAGGAATCGATGCACTGAACCACAGTTAATGCATTTTCCTTTAAAGTAATGCTACGCTGGGACTTCACTCTCGTAATCGGTTTGGCTCAGAAGAGCAGTTGTAAACTCCGTATTTCAATTAAATATTTTATTTATAGAGTTTTTATGTTGGAACGATCACAGTCAGGATGTAAACTCGAAAATTACATCTAAATCTACATAAATACCCTGCAAGCCGCCTTCCGGCGAGTGGCAAGGTGTGTAAAGAAACCAAGCGTTCGAGTTAATTCTTTAGCTTAATTTTGTTGCGTATCGTTCGTGGAAAGAATGAGTCCCTAAAACGACTTGTCCTCGCATCTATTTCTCTTATTTTACGCTCACTATCTGATCGGCCGAAGTAGTTGAAGGGGGTCGCATAATACCGATTACTCTTCCGCAAACGTATGTATTTTCTCCGAATTTATCAAGCAATCGCGGCCAGTCTTCTGATCTCCATCTTTTCAAGGATTCCCAACCTGCGTCTGAGAGCATTTCTATAACGCTTACTTTTTATAGTAGCACTTTTTAACAAATCGTATCGCCTTGCACTGCCTTTTCTCGAGTTCGCGAGTATAAATCAGTTTTGTTGCACGTCTCTAAATAACTCCGCCCCACCTAATAAATGGAAACACCAAAGTATCTTTTCTTTCTCTATGGAGATCCACCAAGTTAAGCTTCAAAACATCGATTATATAAGGAGCCACAATCCTTTACGGGTATTTAAAAAAATTAATTGTACAGAAAGAGAATGTTTTCGATTCGCTTTTATTTTGTTAATTTATGCGATTGGGGAATTTTTCAATTACTTAAGATTTCGAGATAATTTCTGAAATAAGTTTTTGGTGTTAGGTTTAGGATTTCGTGTGTTTGGTATCACTGGTCTAATTTGATATATGATATTCTTGAAGAGTATATTTCATTTTCCCTTTGAATTTAAGGTATTTGCATCCACTGTTCCACAGCGCTGCACATTCCGAAAAATGCTCCTCTAATCACTATTAAATCCACGAACAGGGAATTTCCTTCTTTTATATTAAAGTTGGGGATTCGATAATGGTATCTAAAGGAATTGATTTCAAANATATTGGGATATCATTGTTAGCTATGAATTTATTCTTTTGCTGGTGAATGTAAATACGCAGCAAAATCCCTAGCACATTCTTTTGACTATTTTATTTTGAACAGGAAGAAGTTCTGAAGAGAACCAGATTCTCTCTCCGCCTGCACTCATTCGTTTACAGAGGTTTTTGGGGTTAATTGCGGATGTCCTTTGGAATGTCTCCGTCATCTTTCGAATCAAACCTCTGGAATTTCATCTTCTTGCGTTTTTCTTTTCACTTTTTCCGTGGTGAAGGCAACGACTACTAGTAAGAATAGCGTCAATGTTTCTGACGGGACCTCGCGGTGAGCTCCTTTAACCGAAGAAAGAAACGAAATGGATGAGAAAACAATATGAAAAAAATAAAATGCAGAATCAATGTTTTGTCATTATCAAGGTTAGCAACTTAAAGTATGAAATTCAGGGTCGACACTGCGGCGGGTTTCTGTGAGTAAAAGGAAAGTAACAGTAACGGAAAGTAACAGCTATATAAGTCTTTAGTCGCTATGTCATTGTTAAATTCTTTTTGTCTTGTTATGAACGAAGAGAATAAATTGCCGAATTTTTGCATTTTAAATTACGTAGCTCATTGTCAATCATTCCATTAAAAAGAATGTTCGTCTCAATAAAGGGGGCCGTGGAAGTGAAAAGAGATTTCAGGGTTTCATTTGCACATATTCTTTTGTGAAAAGATTTCGACGAACGTTTTTTCGGCGTAGGATCGTTGGAAGTCACCGATTAGAGAGAGATTCCTGGTCATAATATCACGTTTTGGTGGCTAGTGGGCTAAATTTAAATCCGACTCAATTAATTAATTAATAATCTGTAAATTAATCCGACTCAAATTCGTGATTAAGCATTGCTTAATCACGAATTTGAGATTCAAGATGTTGAGAGAAATATTAACTGAACACTTTTCCAAATTTTATCGATTTTTCTAGGCTATCGCGACTTAAAACTACGCAAGCATTCTTTATCTTCATCGCCTGAAAGGGATCGCTTCGAAATCGCAAAAAGAGTTGCAGTTGGCAAACATTCGGACTCTGCTAACGAATGTGGATTCGGCTAACAATGTCCTCTCCTTGAATAAGATCATTTACTTCTTCATTTGTCCGAATCCTCCACAGTCCGTTTTCATTTTGTACTGGGCCATAGATTTTTCTCATCACTTTCCTTTCATGGTTCTTATGACTGATCAATATATTTTCATTTTGCTATTTCTATACAGTAATTTTAACGCCATAAGCAGTTTACAGGCAAAATAAGCCCAAATTCCTTCAGTAACTCTACTCCTAATTTCTTCAGTTAAATCATTATTCTGATAGACAACTGAACCAATATATTTAATTATTTTTATTTAAATGTTTCTACTCTCTCAAAAGTAAAACCATCAATATTTATCTTGTCAGTAACCATCAATATTTAATAAATAGGAAAAAGAAACAATCTGTCTACGTCCACAAACGTTTTATTTAAAAAAGGCACGACCGGTTTCGAGTTTAACTCATCTTCAGGTCTCTCCTATCGCCTAAATATCGCCAGAAAGCATCAACTACATCAATATTTATCTAGACCTCTCTTCATTTTTAGATATTTACTCTTTTCTTCATTTGTAACAAGTCCTAGTTCCTTTGCTTTTGGCTCAATATTTTGAAATATCTCCCTCAAAGCTCTTTCACTTCTGGCAATCAAAACTATGTCATCTGCATATGCCACTATTTTTTTGTTCTAGTATTTATAGGCCCCTGTTCTATATCTTTCATTGCTGCTTCAAGTACGAGGTTGAATAATAATGCAGATAGCGCATCCCCTTTTCTTACACCAGCATTAATGCGGAAATCATCAGTCTAATCCCCATTTATGACCACTCTTACTTTGGATCCCCATAAAATTACCTTCACCAATCTTATTAATTTTCTGGGTATTCCTAGTTCAATTTAGGCTTTTAACTTTTTTGTTTCTGTTGACTTTGTCAAATGCTTGCTTGAAATCAATGAAGAGGTTATGAAGTGTTATGTTACATTCATAGCACTTCTCGAAGGATTGTCGCAACATATGCAAATGGTCAACAGTTGAACGGCCTTTCCTAAACCCACATTGATACTCCCCTATAATCTTTTCACCATATTCGTCAAGTCTGTTATGTATTATGCAGGAGATTACTTTGTAGGCCACACTGAGTAAAGTTATTCCTCTGTAATTCATACAGTTTCTTTTATCGCATTTCTTATGAGTTGGTTCAATCAGACCTCTCCATTCTTCAGGCATATACTCTTCATTCCATATTCTTTTGATTAACTCATGCAATTTTACCTAAAGTATTTCACCTCCAAATTTTAATAATTCTGCAGTGATGTTGTCGACTCTTGGTGCTTTCCAGTTTTTAAATTTTTGTATCCTTAACTTCTTTAATTGATGGCTCTTTCAATTCCCAGTCCACCAGTGAATACTGCTGATTTACATTGTTATTTTACATTTTTTCCCCTTCATTACATGTTAATAAGTCCTAGGAGTACTCTTTCCATCTCCTCAAAATATCTTCCTTTTCACTTAGAACATGTCCCTCCTTACTTATGCATGCAGTTGATCTGGGCTTAAATCCCTTAGTGTAGTTTTTAACTTCCTTGAAAATTTTTCTGCTATTAGAGCTGTTACTGTTTTCTTCGAGTTCCTGGATTCATTCATAAATTCTGTTGTACTGACTATTGATGAGCTTTGCAATTTCTGCTACATTTTATCTTCAGCCTATAGGCTTCCTAGCGTGATAGCTGCACACATCATCATCTGGTGTTCTGCCTGATTGCAGTTCCCGTACACCACTGCTGTCTCCATCCTCTTCTGTCCCGAGCCTTCTCTTTAGTCTCAATATAACTGCTGCTCTTCACCTCATCCACCAATTTAATTCTTCTTCTCTTTTTCTTTCCCTCCACTGAACCTTCTAATGCCACTGTTAACATGTTTTTCCTCTAATCACATGACCTAATCAGTTAGCTTTCCTTTTTTATTTCCTTTATGAACCTTCTTTGTTCTTTCACTTTATTTAAGACCTCCTCATTTCTACACTTATCCACCCATCTTACTTTTCCATCTTTCTCCACACCCACATTTCAAAAGCCTCTATTCTATTTCTTTCCCACTTCCTTAATATCCATGTTTCACATCCATACAATAGGACGCTCCATATGCAGCACTTAGCTAGCCTCTTTCTCAGCTCCAGGTCCAGGCTTCTACTGCACAGCAAGTTTTTCTTCCGGCTGAAGGCCTCTTTTCCCATTGCTATCCTTCCTTTAATTTCCGCAGCACTTCTCCAATCATCTGTTACCATAGTTCCAAGGTATCCATAGCTTTTGACTTTTTCTATTATGCCTTGATTACTCTCACGCTCGTATAATCTTCATAGTTTACTGTCATCACCTAAGTCTTTCCTCAATTTACCTTCATTCCGTATTACTTTTATTAACGAAGTTATTAATTTCAATAGCTGCACTATTGAAATTAATAACTCCGTTAACTCAATTAGTATTGGCTTTCCAACGAATTCCAACCATATTAGTTTAATTTTCAGCTTATCAAGTGATGAATACACAAATTAAATATGAATTAGCTAATTTCATTAACACCATGAAGTAATTTACTAGTCTGCTCCTTGTTTATAAATACAAACTAAGATTAAAATAATACTCTTTCACAGCTGTGATTGTTGTGACATTTCCTAGAAGGTCTTGCCTCTTCAAGTTTCCCTGTTCTTGTATAAAATAGGACGAAATGAGATTAATTAATTTCCGGTGACGGTACGCGTTGGAAATGCGTGTAATGTAATGATGACAGGATTATGGGAAGGCATCGGCCTTTGATGTTTGTTTGTTTATAGTTTAGAATTAATGCACGAATGGTGCGATAGGTTCTGTTCTTCCCAAAAATTGAGGTCACATTAGTGTCTTCATCTAGAAGAAAAGTAGAGTTAATTGTAGTAATCGAAAGTCCACTGTTAATTGCCAATCAGTGCAGCATTAGTTTATTATAAAGGAGGACGAATGAGATAAATTAATCTCAGGGTAGAGTATGCATTGGAAATATGTTTAATGGTAACGAATAGCAACGAATTACGCTTAAAAATACAAATTGATCACAGGAACTAACTGCGGGTGTAATTCAAATTTAGAATGTTTTTACATCCACACACAGTTAACGTGGTGCAGTGGTAGCGTATCCGATTTCAAACTAACATGTCCAGGGTTATAATTCAAATCAATCCAACTTTCAAACTCTAACTTTTTTATTGATGAAATGACAGTCATCATCATTTGAGTGGTAATCCTTTTTTGTCAACGCAAGCTTACGTCATTACTTTGTGAAACCTCCACCGCCGTCTCGTAGCGTCGTCGGTCATTCCTACTCTAATTAGTTAATAAATTCTTCGAAAACTTTTATAACTACTTTACAAATACATATTTGGAAACAAGTAAAACTAGGCATCTGGCAATATATCCAATGCTCATCTTTGATGTACGAACCGGACTTCAGGAACAGATTTCGGTAAATACGTCTAAAATGGATCCAGCCAACAGCGATAAAAGAGTAATAGTGTTATACAAATTAGAGCTACTGATTGATATTTTATGAAAGGTCAGTAAAATAAAAATAGAAAAGAGTACATCCTAATATACACGTTGTAGAGTGAACCACTCGTTTAGCATCCTGATTAGTAATTCCTCTGTAAAATTTGAAAACAATATTCTCCAAGTCCTCAAAAACTATAAACATAAATTAAGAACAACCAGCAGCATAGATGATAATTATGAAACTAATCTCTCGAAGGTGTAATCTGAAAACAGAGAGGAGGAAGTATGACGCAAGGCAAAAGTCGGGTATCGACATTGATGTCCTGATGGACCAGTGGTCCCATAGAGGAACGCAGAAAGTTGTTTCTTTAATTTTATGCTAAAAAGATGGGAAAGCCAAATTACTTCCATAAGAGAAACCTTGATATAAGCTGAGAAGCTATGTCTATAAAAAACAATTCCTCAAATAAGCCGTAAAAAGTGGTCCACTTAATCAACAATTATTAACGATTCATAAAACAGTAGACCGGGGAAAGGTTATAAAGAGACCACGTGCTGACCAGTAATAACATAGTAGTGACATACATATTTTCGAACATGAGAGTCAAACTTAGGTTAGCGGATAACTTGGTTTAAGGACGAGTTACACAACTAGCAAAAGGCGATCGGTGCAGCAATTATTTGAAATATGATATGGTATTGCATCTGACTATAATTTGTGAAATGGTGGTAAGTCTGAATGGGAATTATTTTGTGAAATGTGAAATTTTCTGAATGTGAAGTATTTTGTGAAATGGTAGCTTATATGATTTTTTAGTGAAATAGTAGTTTATCTTGTATTTTGTTACCACCGGACTAGTTGTCCATTTGTAACATTTGTACTTATAATAATAATTATCTATCTTCCATTTTAGGTATTTTCCTCTCAAGTTGATGTGTTCTACCGTTTGGTACCTCCTGCTTCTTTTTATCCATTTACCACTCCATCGATCTGATCCTAGTCCCGAAAAGCCAAATACTGCGGCGTAGGAATCGATGCACTGAACCACAGTTAATGCATTTTCCTTTAAAGTAATGCTACGCTGGGACTTCACTCTCGTAATCGGTTTGGCTCAGAAGAGCAATTGTAAAATCCGTATTTTAATTAAATATGTTATTTATAGAGTTTTTATGTTGGAACGATCACAGTCAGGATGTAAACTCGAAAATTACATCTAAATCTACATAAATACCCTGCAAGCCGCTTTCCGACGAGTGGCAAGGTGTGTAAAGAAGCCAAGCGTTCGAGTTAATTCTTTAGCTTAATTTTGTTGCGTATCGTTCGTGGAAAGAATGAGTCCCTAAAACGACTTGTCCTCGCATCTATTTCTCTTATTTTACGCTCACTATCTGATCGGCCGAAGTAGTTGAAGGGGGTCGCATAATACCGATTACTCTTCCGCAAACGTATGTATTTTCTCCGAATTTATCAAGCAATCGCGGCCAGTCTTCTGATCTCCATCTTTTCAAGGATTCCCAACCTGCGTCTGAGAGCATTTCTATAACGCTTACTTTTTATAGTAGCACTTTTTAACAAATCGTATCGCCTTGCACTGCCTTTTCTCGAGTTCGCGAGTATAAATCAGTTTTGTTGCACGTCTCTAAATAACTCCGCCCCACCTAATAAATGGAAACACCAAAGTATCTTTTCTTTCTCTATGGAGATCTACCAAGTTAAGCTTCAAAACATCGATTATATAAGGAGCCACAATCCTTTACGGGTATTTAAAAAAATTAATTGTACAGAAAGAGAATGTTTTCGATTCGCTTTTATTTTGTTAATTTATGCGATTGGGGAATTTTTCAATTACTTAAGATTTAGAGATAATTTCTGAAATAAGTTTTTGGTGTTAGGTTTAGGATTTCGTGTGTTTGGTATCACTGGTCTAATTTGATATATGATATTCTTGAAGAGTATATTTCATTTTCCCTTTGAATTTAAGGTATTTGCATCCACTGTTCCACAGCGCTGCACATTCCGAAAAATGCTCCTCTAATCACTATTAAATCCACGAACAGGGAATTTCCTTCTTTTATATTAAAGTTGGGGATTCGATAATGGTATCTAAAGGAATTGATTTCAAATTTTTTATAACGGACATTATAACGCGTAAAAAAGCATTACATTTTATCGCAATAAAAATGCTGAACATTGGTGTAATTGAATCTGTATTACAAATTCAAATATAATCCTGTTTCCTAGAGAATTATAAGCGATAAAACAGCAAGAGTTTTTTTCAAATGCGTAAAAAGTAAATTATATTTGGCATCTGTAAGTTTAGCATATTCCGTGAAGCAATATGCACGTTATGTCTTAGAATATGCGGAATCTTTAAGTCAGGAGTTTTTCTTCCACTGTAAAAGATGATTAATATTAGCATAAGTAAGTAGGAAAGGGTAAAGGTGACTTAGCACGTAAAAGAGTGCTCCTGGGAAAAATCCCAGAAGAAATTAATAGGGGAATCAATAGAAACATTCACCCGAGTTCGAGTCCCGATTCTTTTAGACTTCTGTCCGTTTTTCCGTGGGTATATATGTATTCTTATACAATGTTAACATTCCGAGAATCTGTTTCATGCAGCCCTCTAAGACAAGCTGTTCTCAGGAAATTTCTTTGTTCCTTCATAATTTCTAATTTGGTGGTGAGTAGAATGAAAGTGGTTGTAAAGGGAGAGGAAGAGCTGGAAAAGGCTGATTGCTAAAGATAGATGAGATTCTGGGGAGAAGTACGTAGGCTCACGAATTAAATGGAAAGCATGAAAAATGTAGCGGAAATGTGAGGATAGGTAACTGAGTGTTGTAAACAAGCGAAGCGGACAATGAGATTACCGATGGAGTGTATGCCATCAAAACACTTCGAACTGGGAAGAACACTTGAGGGAGAAACTGAAAGAACTTGTGAATGATCTTCGTTAAGTCGAACTGAGAGACAAAGGGACCCTTTATGCGTAAGAACATCGCCGGAATGGAGCTCAAAAGAACGTTCTTCACGTATCTGTAAGGAATTAGATGCAGCATGGCAGATTTGGTACATTCGCCGTGTCTGTCCTCTTTCAGCTCAATTCGCCCCATTTAACTACTCGCGAATGAGTCGACACACATGAATTTAACATTGATTAGGGTATTAAGGTGATTTATATCACCGCTCAATCGAATGCTGAAAACTTTAACGGGGCGTAGAAGTAATTGCATGGTTTTATGATTTAAGGCGACTGGATAACCTTTCGTATTTACTTCGCAAATTTTTTGCCAAAAAAATTTCACATTTGCTAATATTCACCGAAACTCGCCTTTAGAGAAGCGTGTTGGTCCGTAATGTGCTTCCCTAAACCAAGATAAGATGGCGCTGTCCCTAGGCGGATTTGGATATTTGCGGGGTAGTTGAACATTCAAAATTGCCTTTACATTTATACGTTATACATTTCTGGAAAATAACTCCAAAGAATCTCATTCGGAAGTCCGCGTTTTGTCTATGGTGGCCAGACACGCTCCAGTTCTGGGTGTAATATACTTCATTAACGGAATTGAATTAATGAAATAGCCCTTTTGTAGAAACTGAAATGGGGTAAGAAAATATCCTATTCTTGTCTTTTGAGCAAGTTATTTGCTTCCTTTTATAAATGAATAAATGTGGAATACTGCTTTCGAACGTTACAATTAAGCGGACGCAAGCGCTGAAAATTACGGTAAGGACAGACATATAATGTCTTTTGATAGCCACGTGACATAAGTGCGATTATGTCGTTCATTAAGACCAGAAATGCTTAGTACCATAAGGAAGTCTTACTTTCCTGGGACAGGTTTCAGCCGAATATTTGCCAATCCTGTCCTTTCTATTGCTTGTAACTTTGCTTTCTCTTTACATCCGTGAGCATGTCAACACTTTTTCTCCCCTTCCTGCGTTTTCCCTCGATTTTCCCTTCGACGATCCTGCATATTAAGCAGTAACCACAAACATAAGAAATCGGCGAATTCGACTCAATACTTATCAAGTTACGTATATCGGTTACAGCTCCTTTGACATGTTTGTCGGCCATTCATCTTAACATTAAGTAGTGATAATATGTTCCATTCAATTTGCTTTCCTCCTCCGTATTGTATTATTAATTCTCCTTCTCTCTCCAATATATTCTACTGTTTAATCATCCTCCTTTCATTCTTAGTCTCTCCATTTTCCTCCTTAACAACATTTCAAAGCTTTCGATATAGTTTTCTTCTATCTTTCCTGCATGGCCCAAGTTTCATATCCAAATGAGGTCACTCATCATGAAAAACTTTTGGAAAATCTCTTCGTTGTAATAAAAGGTAATTTTTTGGCAGTAATCACAGCTTTGGCTATTTTCAGGTCATAAGGTTGTTTGCTTTATTTTCTTTTAGTTATTAATATCAGTAGGTTTGTGCAGGTTTTTTACATTCGCCTTCTTTGTGGGTGTTTTCCTGCTGTGGATTTCCTAAGCCTCACTTAGGTATTTTTCATCCGCAAATAATTTCTTCTTCTCTTACTCATTACTTTTTAAAATCTTTTGTGAATTAGATCTAAGTTATATTGAAGATGGGTTAAATGGAAGAGGAGACTTAATAGTCTTAATTTCGCCCAAAATAAAGACGTAATTAATATGCTATTTCAAAGACTCTCTTTCCCATAGAAATTCTGCTTTTCAATCTCTTGCTTGCAGTTCTCTACTCCATTTATCCGACTGCCCAAATATTTCTACGATATTACCTGCTCTATTCTCAAGCCTTCTAATTATTATTCCATTACTTTCCTTTTTTCAAACCCTTTTTCATTCCATATTTCTCTTTAATCTTAAGTAACCCTTTATCTGTTTCTGCCTTAATCGCATGATCTTCAACATATTTTAATGTTTTAATTTCAAATCCTCCAAAAATAACTCCTTTTTTCTTTAGAGTGGTCTTCATTAGTATTTCCTCACATAAGCTGAACTCGGCTGCAGCGATCTTTGTCGAACTCCTCCCAAAATACCACAGAGCCAAATTTTTAATATGTTCTTCCTTGGGTTGATCGATGTCGATTTATTTTGCTCACTTTGAGTAACAATTTGATCTAAAATAAAGGTCCACTATTTTTTTGCAAAATATGCAAATTTACAACTGTAATCATCTAAATGTGTCTACATCCGTAATATCGTATATGTGAACAAGCACTAAAGAAACTCGGATTCGTGAAGAGAATTGCCGGTAGGAGCGAAGAAAAAGTCCGTGAGCGATGTTACGTTGCGTTGGTCAGGCCTCACCTTGAATATGCGTTTAGTGTATGGGACCCTGCACAAAAGTGTTGTATTCGGGAATTATAAATAGTACAGCGAAAGGCGATACGTTTTGTAAAGAATTGTTACGACAAGTCAGTGAGTGTTACGCAAATGCTTCAGGACGCGGGATGGGAATCTTCAGAAGACAAGGCTTAGGTTATAAAGGCCGTTCTGATACTGCGAGAAAGATTAGGGAAACAGATCCTAGAAAAAGTCATTTCAAAAATTAATTTTTTCCGCGAACGATACGCGAAAACAATCGATTAGTGAAGTAGAGTCATGGTGCTTGCACCCCCTGCCACACGCCGAAAGGCGTGCTTGCAGGATACATATTTAGATGTAGATATAAATGTAGTATTGTGAAAAATAAAGGGGAAGTTTACTACTAGTTATGGGATCATTAATCGGAATCGAAGAAATTTAAACCGAACTTCCGATTCCCAAAACGATTCTGAGGAATATTTTAAAAACTTATTCTACCATTTCTGGCACTAATGATGAATATGTAATTACTTATTGATTTTTAACCATCAGTGAAAGTAAAATCTATAGATTTTAGTAAGGTCTAAATATGATATTTCATGCGAATAAATATTACCCGTTCTTTAGTAAAAAATGGAACCTTCGAGTTTCTACCCAACTCTCGATCTTCCCGTTAAGTCAGTTAGTTCTACTTTGCTTCAGCTCTAAGTAAATTTTTAATAATTTTATTAATTCACTGTTGCAATCAATTCAATGCTTAAAATCAAAATCGTGTAATTTGAAAATAAAATAACCACAAATTTATGTTCTAAATTTTAAGACTTAAACATGGTAGCCAGATGATTTTAACGAAGAAATTGTTCTCTTTTATACTATAAATTTTACCCAAGTTTTTCAACAAAAATAATCTCTTACTCTATTTCACAATCTTTGGAATTATTTATTTTACTAAAAATGCTTTACAAATAATTTTACTTTGTTCAGTAAGTATTTGTTTTCCATAACAACGGTAACTATAAAAAATGAATTTTAACCGTTGCAGGAATAGGGACCGGGAATCATATCGGAAGCTTAGAACAGTATCGGGAATTGTATTGGAATCTGCAAAAATATTGGTATCGTCCCATCATTAATTACACTGCCCTGCGAAGTTCCTGTGATGCTCTCGACATCGGCTTGGATTTTTGAAGGAAGGAAGAATTTTGCTGAAAATTGAAGACAGGCATTTTTATTAAAATTCATTTGAATTTCTGAAACTTTAATGCCCATGAATAACCGTTAATAAAATGCGTGGCTGAATGCTAAATTTATTTAAGAGTGGACGAGTGAAGTTCATTGCCTGGTCTCATAAACATCCATTTTCATTCATTTGGTCAACTTCTTCGATTCAACCCCTTTTAGCAGAGTCGAGTAATCTACGGATACCAATCGCTTTATCGTCGATGGTAGTTTTAGGCTTTGTAGTGGGCTTTTATGCTTAGTAAAAATTGGATTAGCATATTCAAACCCGTGTATGTAGAGGACAAAAAACACAGGGCCGGCGCTAGGGGAACCGGATCACGTCCAAAGCATCTTCACATCCGAAAAGAATTTAGGAGAACGGAATTAATATTTTTCAAAAGAATGTTATTAAGTCTTTAGACAATAAATCCTCTTAATTAGTAAATTCAATTAATGCGGGCTTTACTTGGTTGAATTCCATTATATGGCAATTATTCTTGTTTTTAGAATAAAAAAGTAAACTGATACACTTCTAAAAGGTAATTTTTTTAAATAAAACACACAAAAGTTAAAATAAAAATAAATTGTTTTTGACAAAATAAGTAAGCACTTCGTTATTTCCACAGAGAATATTTATTATAACAACCGGTTTCGGCTCGCGCCATCATCATCACTTTTGTGAGTTGGCTGATTATCTAAATCTGATCTAAAGGAGCTTCCTCCTAGTCCGAGGTGGGGAACCTGCAACCTTCCGCCTAAATCGATGTCTTTTCGGGTGTTCGATGTGGTCTTTGGTCACTTCATGAAACGATTGCACGTATTTAAATAATTTTGCTCGCCAATCTTGGGGTAACAGTAGTGTTTTTAAAAAGTNAATCGGTTTATTTTTCTTTGAAAACTAAAAATATTTCATTTTTAATGAGTAGAATGATTATTGTTAATGAAAAGAATGTGTGGAAAACAATTTAATTTGTACTCCAAAATTCTAAAAAAAGACTGACAACTTTCCTCTCGGCAGAAATTACAACCAATAAATATATAATATAAAGGAGCGATTTAAATGTATCAAAAAGCCGCAAATTATGCTAATAAATGACCCAAATTGATGCATTCGTTCAATATTCCTGCACATATTACCAAAGCATACGGTACTTGCATCCTAAGTAGGCATCATTATGTGCCTGACGATGAGATGGTGCGTCGAAACCGAGTCGATTATGAAGCAATTTTTCGTGGTACTGGTAATTTTTTAATCATTTATTGTTTTACGTTATGGAGATTTACCACAAAGTGGTGACAGAAGGAATTGATAGTTTTGCTTTCTCATGGTTCTCTTGGGGCGATGATTATTTAATTTAATTTTGCGTTGTAAATAAATACTGTAAGCGATGAAAATTAGTTGTGCATTTATTTCTTACGATTTGGCTCAGGCACAGAACGGTAGTATATTTGTTTCATGAAATGTAGCCAAAATAACTCTTCATGTCGTATATCATTATTTTGCTTAATTTGATTAAAATTCATTTGATGGTTATGCTTTAACTTACAAACTGACAGGCAGTACAGGTAGTAGGGGTGGTATAATCCACGACTCCGTTACAGTTAAATATCTTCTTCTTTTTCTTTAAGATTGAGAAGAACTTCATTAGAAGAACACTAATTTCATTTAATTTCATTTATTGAGAAGAACCGTTAAATATCTATAAATAAATTTGAGACAAGTATTAAGGAGATTTTTCTAATTCTTTAATATCCAGTTTTTACGGATTATATTATCCTTCTGAAAATCCTCCAGTTTATTTAAAATCATCTTCGACGAAGAGAAGGTGGTGGAAACTCCAATAGCAACTCACTTTACGCACTTCTGTCATTTCATGTGTATGTAGAATAGATATATAGTAGAACTGTACTATATACCCACCCTTTCCGCTTTTGTCGTATTCCCAGATCCATCCTTCAGTGTCTTTAGTCCTGACTACAGCTCATAAGAATCGATATTAAATAGTATTATTCAATGTCCATGGGACCATTGTTCTCTCGCAACTATTATTCACGCTTTTTAGCCTCAAATAGAAATTTTCCGCAGTCCATCGTTTTCCAATTTCTCTTACTTAAGCAGAAAGTCTTGAGGTTCAGTAAGGGTCACAGTAACCATATACGTTAATTTTTCACCACACTATGTGTTACCTCCTCATCCTCTCAGGAAGGGCTTTTAATTTCTTTCGTCTGTTAGTAATTGTTTTAGGGTTACACCATGTTACTTCCGCTCCTTCTGTCTTAAAGGGCCAGTATTTTTCCTTGGTACAGCCAACATTTTCAAAGCCTTTCGATAACAGGAAATTAGTATGTTATAAATGTGTGACAATAGTCTTAATTGAAGGCCAGGTATGATTTCAAGTGAACTTTCTTTAAGTGTAAACTTTCGGAGACGTTAGTTTCTTTCGGCCTACTTTGCGCCTTAGTTTACTAGCTTATTTCAACCTCTTTGTCTGTTTCTTGGATTTCAGTCAAGAATAAATCTGTCATCTTCAAGGCCAAATAACAAATAAATCTTTTAGTTTTATTATCTTCTTGTTTAATATATTAATATTTATTGCATTCTTTACTCTTTATAAGCAGCCATTACGTTATTGTTTTAATAATCTGGGTCTTCTTCTCCCGGTTTCGTCGTTTTCTCGCATTCACCGACTCTGTCTCTTTCATAAACGATAGATCGAGGTTTCTACTGCAGTAGATAGAATTTGCCGTGTGATCGCATCGTTTGCTGTCGAATAAAAAAGTCGTTGTCTCAAGGGAACATCCCCTAAGAGCGTAAACAGGTGCGGAATCCATCAAAAGTGAGGGACGGAATGAGGACCGCTCTGGAGTAAACAGATTTGTTTCGGAGGGAAATTGTCCGCTCATCGTAAGAGAGGACTCTGCAGCTACAGCAACTCTCGGCGTGTGGCAGGTGATGTATATTGAAGATTTTTTTTTCGTTGCCTCGTATCTCACTCACTGAATCCCAAGTTATTTTCTTCCGCGGCAACATATAAATGGAACTTTCGCGCAGTGAAAAACAGGATTGCAATAGTAATAATAAGATCATAATAAAAGTAATAATAATTATGACTTATGAAAATTAGCGTACCGTCGCAAAATACAATAACCTGTTCTGTTAAGTATATGCAACATTGTTTGAAAATTCCTTAACACGCGTATGGCTTAAAATGGAAACACTAAGAACATGCGACAACAAACCTAAACAAAAAAGATAGAATATAATCCCTTAGGTGAACTACACTCGGAAGAGGTGAATGTTTCCAGTCATGTGACTGAGAAGTGAAAATTTCTAATAATAATAACAATAATATTAATAATAAGTTCTTTCGTCACGCTTACATTCAGTTACACAGAGTAAACTGTATTTAATTTGAGGCATGTCAAATTCATGAGAATATGAAAAGTGGCTAAAATTTAAACAAAAAGTATTTAGTCGCTAGGCGATATTTTCTATTTTATTTTAAGTCATGTAACTATGGAGGTAAAGGGAGGAGGAACGAAGCCGTTACAACTACATAACTCTGTATTTAACAGTAGTCTCAGTATTTCTAGCAGCAGTAAATCGCCTCTAATATCACAATTGCAACCGTTTACAGGAGTCCGCCACGAAGCGTTTCTCTCATGCCTTACGTTGATTATTATTCGTCTATCAAATACCTCATTATTTCCTCCCAGCAAATTCCTCATATTTACCTCTTTTCTTCTTCTTTTTAAGGATACGCATTCAAAATATTTGTGTTAAAAAGAGAATCCTATAGATTTGACTCTCCAGTTCTCTTTCTCTATTCGTTGCATACCCCTTTCGGACATTCTGTAGCAATTTTATCTAAGTTTGCCTTCGCCGATCCCTGCCATTCTCATTCATTTGTTCCTTAAAGCACGTTAACCCTTATTTTTTCGCCATACTCATAACCATCAAGCCTTCCAAGCCTTTTACTCCAGCCTTAGCACACTCATATACATTGCCTTTCGCTTATACTAGAATATATAGAATATATATTGTATAGGCAAGGATAATAGTTTTATTTTTACGTTCGATTTCTCGTTCCGCTTACGATTTTTTATTTACATTGTTATTTATTTACTGTTAATTATCTGATTGTCGAGTGCGCCGCCATTTTCTATTTGCCGATGATGGTCGACAGGTTCAACGATTAATATCAGCATTTGTGTGAAGTATCTGTGTTTAGCGCTTGTGCATTATTCGTTTGTGGTCTTTATTGGATTTTTTTTGTATCGCTGATGTGTTTTTAATTTATTCGCTTGCGCTGCATACACATTCGGATCTGTACGTCCGTGCGGCTGCAAAATTATGAAGCGATTTAATATTTGATCGAATGCATTGCTATACGTGTTTTATGTTCTTGGTTATCATCTAAGTATCGATCTAAACGAAGCTTATCGACTTTATTATTCTGATGAGAATCAACGGTATATCTGTTTGTGGAAAATATGGGTAAACTTTACCTCTTCCTTTCACGACACTCAAAGAGTTCTTTAAATGCGAATGAAAATAAAATCGCGTTTAGTTCTCAAGCCATCCGAACGGCACATTTACTCAGCCTATTATGCCAAATTAATTTCTTCGGTGCCTAGGTCACGTGACGCGGCGCGTAAAGGCGTTTTTTCCCAAAAGCGTTCCTCCGCCACCCGAGATTTCTCATTCCGAAGGACCACTTTTAGAAAGTGACGCTGGCGCCCTCACTCGCTCAGCGAATAAACTAACCTCGGCCATCAAACTTGAGGCATCCATCCGTCCTCAACAGACATTTTTTGGCGGTTGGCCGCAGACTTCTTCCCCCATCGAGGGCGCACGGCGGTAGAGTCTTCCGCACCTCCGAAGGGATAACATCGAAGATGAGGGGACCACCACGCAGAGATTCTTCCGGGAGGACATCCTTTACCCTTCGGTCCGCTGCGGATGCTCAACAGTGTGAGTGACGGAAGATTTCGCCCTCTCTGGGATGCGAAAGAGGGTCTCTTTATTCCCAGACAGGTTCACACAATAGTCACAAGTTTGTCGTAGCGTGCGTCGATATGTGAACCAACTGTGTCTGGGTGAATCGTTCTGTATCACAGTGAAGTGAACTGTTAATTTATTCATAACTGCAAGTTTATGGATTACCGCACCAAATCGTTTCTTGGCCAATTCTTATTTCAGCAAAGCCCGGATTTGGTATTTACGGGAGTTCTACTTCTGGTACTGTTCGTTTATAGTCCGTCGAAATTGGGAGATTGGGTTGGGTTGTTTTTTCTATTTCGTCCAGTGAATCCAGTGTAGTATTTGAATTGGAGACAACAAATCAACCAACCTAACTCACTAACCCATTATCAAATCAAACTGTGATGGGAAATAATACGACAGTAGTAACAGTAATGGTGGAGAAATACTATAGGTCTTGTGCCTTCTTTTGTTCGCCTATTCGGTTTATTGAGAATAGAGTGTGAATGCAAAGGATAGTGGTGCGCTCTTCCTTATAGAATTTTTCTAAAAGGAAAAGAATGCAATGCCCTTGTAAATTTCACTAAATTGATGCAATTCGGCGACCCGGATTGGTAACGTAGTTTAGTGAAATTGTCGCTGGGCCGTAAATTCGTATCATACGAAGGTGTAGTAATGAGGAGCTAATAATGGGGTGAAATTAAAGAAATAGTTACAGTGTATTATTTCTTGATAATTTTGAAAAATTACTCTGATATTTTTAGATTTCGGGTATATTTGTCAACCCATAGTACAGTCATTAAGTTAGAGAATTTTTCCCAAGACTACCAAACTGTTAAAGAATGCTGCATATTTCTACAGTCATTATTGCTATAAAAATATCAAAAAAATAATGTAAAGTACATATAAAGATAGAAAGATGGTATATGTCTTTAATATATTATCGCAATCTATCTCAAAAATGCAGAAATTTCATTCTCTCTTGTTCGCTATAATATATTATATTCGCTATAACCGAATATGCGTTAAGACAAGGTAGAATGTAAGTTGGTTAACTTGACACAAAGAAGCGCGCGCCTTTAAAACCCAAGAATGAACAAAAGTGAAAATAGCGACTTGACTGGGACTCGAACTCAGGTCTCCCACTTTCTGAACAGGAATTCTAACCATTCAACTGCCATGCCACGTCTATACCGCGTAGTTAAGTGGTCAGAATACCTGCCTGTGTAAGTGGCAGACCTGGGTTCGAGTCCCAGTCATGCCGCTACTTTTCAATTCTGTTCCTCCTTCATGTGTCAGTATACAAGAAAAATCTTCGTTGCTTGAACCAATAAGTTTGTGTGTTTTTACGCAAGAAGCCTTATTTTATGAGCATTACTGTTTTACACTTCCTCTCACTGTTGATTTTTCCACCTTTTCTTTACTTTTGTCCCACAGAAGATGCGGTTCTTTGTCCGTGATCCTTATTATTGCCGAACATTTCATTCTATTTGTATTTGAAGTGGGATAATTTGAAAAACTCCTTTCTTTCTGGGTTTCCATGCGTGATGGCGTGATTTAAAAAAAACGAGTTATAATTTTGGAATCGATCTTAGCATTCGTCATAACCTTCCTTTTACCTGACGCTTTTTAAACTTTACATAATCATGTAAATGATCCACTCTAGGATTAGAACTGGATTTGATACTTCTGTTTAGTGATTTAATTTAACATTATTGCATTCCAAAATAAATACAAATATGAGTTAATTAGCGGATCCTTAAGCCAGATCTCAATTGAAGATTGGTAAGTTTTTATAGGATAGCGATAAATCTATGCTTTAGATTTTCAAATTATCAGTAAATTGGTGGGGAAAACAGTCCTTTCTTCAGTCTTCAGTTGTTTCCAGTGTAATCTCTGCTACGTTTCGCCGGATTTTTCCCGGAATTCGCTCAGCCGATAAGTAATCGTCCGTCCGGTATCTGGTTTGGACGATTTTCCAACTATCTTCGCCGATATATTCTTTTGCTAGAGATCAGAAGCAGCATTTTCATCTGCTATTGTAACTACGTTTTCCAAACAAGGAAGCTGTAAATACGTTTTCCGTTTCCCAATGAAAAACGAGTGGATTATCAGAATTATATATGAAGTAATGGAAAAATGTGAAGTGTAGGGTAACCATTGGCGCCGGTTCATTCGTTTGTATTGTTGGCGGTTTCGTTGCATTGTTGTTTTGTGCATTTACAGTGAGTTTTGGAGGATTCTTTATATTTTTACATTGTTCTTTAAACTGCAAGCAGCACCGATTGTCGTTCGAGTTGAAGGTTGTAAATATTTTGTGAGTTCCTCGTAGTGAAGTAAATTTATTGCATTAAACACGTGGTCACACTGTGTCTAAATTTGTTCTACTCGAGTTTTAGTAAACACAACCTGTGGAGAAGAATAAAGTGGAAGAAATAGTGCTCAAGGAAAATCAAAACGCGTCTCTTCCTATGGTTTATTAGTGTTTATCTTCGCTCGACGGTATTATTCACGTCAATCGATGGTGAAGTGATTTGTGATGTATTTGCGACTGCCTTCGCTGAAAAGTTTAGGCTTTCTTCATCACTTTGGTGAGTACAGTTTACTTTTTTCTTTCCGTTGCTTCTTTGATTTCGTTTGGCTTTTGGGGCGACCGGAGGAAGACTACGCTGATCCAATTGTTCCGTCTTTAATGAAACTGTACGTAACTGCGGCTTGCTACTGTGAAATTTGTCGTTATCTAATGTTATTATTCTGAATGTATACATTATCTCGCACCACAGAGCAGCAAGGCTACTTTTGGGTTTGGTACTAATATCTTTTAATGTTCCCGTGGTCCTGCTAACCTCAATCGGGACAATGTAACGTAAATACGTTAATGCAATTATGGAAAAACTGTTCACTTTGTGTTCATGAGTGTTAATGTCTGTTATTATAAGTTCATGTTGAGTAAATTTTACATCTACATTTCATTGATAGGTAAGATTCTTGGTAGTGAGACCAGTTTAGTCTGTCTTGTCAATGTCTTTGTTATCTTTAAGTTTTCCCATCCATAAACGCAATGCAACAGGTTTTTGAAAACAACTCGATCATTTCTAAGGTATTTCATTCTTATTTCTGCGTAGACAATCAATCAATGGAATGAACTTTTAAAGTTTTTGCAGAAATTGTCGCAAACAATTCTCTTGGAGTTTAAATATATTCGAAGTTCAATTTCACGCATTTGAAGCTAGACCAATTGCTGTTTTATACGTATTACACGCGGTCAGTCTTCACCCGGGCACTTCCTGCTGAGAGGGTATGGTCACTAAGCTCGAGCAAAGGGTCCCAATTTCGAGACGAACCCTTCCAAAATCTACCTGCAACTTTATAACGGTAAAAACCCCGCTTGGCTACCATTAACCGCTGTTTTTATTCTCACTGCAATGTGAAATAATTGTTTTTTTTTCTTAGCGATCAAAGGAATCAAAGGAGTGGTAACTCGACTAACAAATTTAATTTGTTCCAGTTCGAAGTTCGTGACTCGAAGAGTTTGTATCTCAAAACCTAGTTTTTCAGTACCTACATCTTTTCGTTTTTTTTTCAGGTTCTTTTTTCGAAATTTATTTCGTATCTAGATGTTCTATGGAGTAAGAACAGAGTTCGCTTGCAGCGTTGTCGAGGCCTAAGTCGAGGCTTTTGTCTGGGGTGCATTTGGAGAATGTCGTTGCAAGCTCCGTGCCTTCAGCACTAAAGTATAGCGACCATATTTCCTTATTGGAACATAACGACAGATAACCCTGTTTTAATTTTGTTTACCTTACGTTACATTAGTGCCGTGCAGTTTATGCGCCTAAGTCCGTCTCTCCCGGAGGCGGACTCTCCGGGAACGGCAGCTCCGGGCGACGCCGTTCGCCTCGGCCGACGATGCAAACAATCGCAATCTCTAATGTTTCGAAATGCGAGTCATCGATGATATGTTATCGCTAAAGAGATACCGCCCCGAGAGCGACTGATAATTCGAACTTTTCTCTCTGATGTCTCGAATTGATACGAGAGGCAGCTGACCGCAGTTTCAGATGCACAACTGATGCAATAATAGACTGTTTCTGTTCTTGACTTCACTTTTGACCTCCGTTGCCAATTTAGCTATTTAATCTGTAAACCTATCGATATTGTTTCAACCACACCCTTACTCAGTGTAATATTACACCACGTACCCGTAGCGTAACGTGTTTTCACACTATTTTTCACACTTGTTATTCCACTGTCTTCATCTTTCACTCTTTCGAATTACAAATAATCAATGGTCCTGTCGCCGGTATTTATCTCTTCCAATCGTCGTACCCCATTAGCTGTATCTGCAATTCATCAGTGCATCGATGCATTTGCTGCTGTAATTACAACTCTACTTAGCACCAATTCGTTACCACAGTCAGTAATAATTCTTGGTTTGAATTACTTCAGTTTGGAACCTCAGCACAGCTCGACTGTCCTCTTCGTCTGATTACCATTCCATTCCAATTATTCCAATTACAGCCGACCTTTGCGATGAAGAGGAATAATAACTAATAAACATTTAACGTACTTCTTGATTATTTAATTAAAATGGACCAGTATTTCTTCGTCTCTGCTTTTTCTAAACATCCGGGATTTCCAATATCTTCGAGCCTATTCTTAGACCGGATGTCACGGACTTGTCTCCATTCTTCCGCAAGAAGTTTCTGGAGGCGTCCAAACTTCCCTCGTGTCCTTCGACACTTAATTTCCATTATCACGCGCCTGTACTTTCCTGGACATTGCCTTAATTAAGATAACACAGGCCTAATTAAGCAGTCGGAAGCTGTCATGTGGAAGAAGATGAGCCTCCAATAGCGTGGCTCTGGTCCCCCTCAAACTCCCTTGCCAAAGGATTTTGACGGCGTCTCCTCCGAGACACGCTCATCGTATTTTTATCCTTCGAATGCACGCCGCTTGGAAGCCGTGATTCACTGCGGGAATTCATTTCCTCCATTCTCAAGTGGGATTCTTGTCTGCTCTTCCTTCCTTGTTTTCATGCAAATGTTTTGGATTCCTTTACTTCTTTCACTCCGCAATTGTCCCACATTCCGAGAAATTCGCACCGTAAAAATAAAATATGCAAATAATGTCCCTATTCTGGCCGAAATTGAGACAATTTTCTATTCTACCCATCGCCAATTTAAAATAGATCTAATTAGTAAATATCAATAAAAAGTGACTGAAATTTATAGAGACTAGGAAGCATTTAGTACGGATTTAAGTGAAGCTCAGGAAAAAGTACGCACAGCAGGAAGACACCTGCAAATTAAAAAATCTGCACGAATCTGATGTGAATAAAAACTAAAAAAATATAAGAACCGAAACCCAAATCAATACATAGAAATAAAAACACGGTACGAATAGCAAACACTAAAGCAATATTTAGTACAAATATTGTACACTACCAGTAAAAATAAAATAAAACCTAATGATAGTACATACGTGGTAAAACATCGGTTGAGTCTATGAAGTGTCAATTAAATGCAGGGAAAAATTAAAAACATTTGCTTTATGAGAATATTTTGCAACGACATTTGTAAATGACAGTCATTAGACGAAGCGCTGAAAACAACCTCACGTTGGCAATTCTTTGAATATTTGAAGAATCATTTACACGGCATGAAGAATCTTCATATCGCTATTAATTTTGATTTGGCTGAATACATTAAGAAAGGATTTGAATGACAAAAATAGGAATGAGTGGATGATGAATGAACGTGGACTTAAATTGAGGCTGCGAGACCAGGATAGAAATGGTGTTTTATATTTGTTGGTGGAAATGGGAGCAGGGTCATAAAAACGTTGTATGCGTGGTTGCAAAGGGAGAGGACGACCGCGAAAATGCTGGTTCACGTCACGAGCTAATAAAGACAAATTTGCTTAAAAATGTAAGGTAATAAAGGAGAAAATTTAGTGAAAAAGTGAAGAAAGATAAGGGAAATGTGGAGGAGAATTGTAAATTCGCGAGGGACATGAAACCCCCGAAATGGAATAGCGATTTGCATCTAGATATTAATTCTCTAGGAAAAGGATGGAAGGTGATTCTATACGTAAAGATGTGCAGCTAGGGAAATCATAGAGAACACGAGAACGAAAAAAGTGTGAGTGGACCGCTACTTGAAGCATGGTCTTCCGCTTTCCTGGCGGATGCTTTAACCATTTAAGTTATCAATCCTGAATATTCATTCATGCAGTTTTTGGGGACTTTGTAAGCTTACAAAGTCTTCTGGATTTAATCTGGATTAAAATACACGCCACGTGGAGGTGATGTAAAGGAAAATGACCTCTATCTTCTATTTGGTGAATGCCCTTGAAATGGGTGTGTTTAATTAACGGTCAAAGTGATTCTCGTGAAGCGTATTTAACATAAAAATCGTGACGAGTGGAGAAAATAACCGAACACCTTTCGGTAACATTAAAAGTTAGTTAAGTAAACGATATATCTGGAGGAAGAGTTTGATGTTGAGGCGTCCCCGTTCGAAATTCAAGAAGAGACTCTCACCTTATCAGTGAAGCCGTTTGTTTGCATTTCCGCCTATTTAGCACTTTTCCACGGAAAAGAAACTATCTGGTAACTCGTAAGCTTTTCGGCGCATTCCAAAAACGGTTTTTCATTCGACATATTTAAGTCCTCCTCCTCCTTCCTGTCATTTACAACTTGTGTCAAAATGAATTTCAGAATTAATTCTGTTTTCATAGTTTCTTCTCTTTTTGTCCTCTTTCCTACGCATTCATAATGTTCTGCTCATTTCATCCCAATTTCTTGTACTTGGCCTTCGCAACTCAGAGAGACGCTTTCAAATAATTCGATTGAGAGACTTGGTAATTTTCCACACAATCATTGTGATCATTCTGCAATGGTTTACCACGAAGTCACGCCTGCGAATATAGATTTTAAAAATAATTCGATGCATGGAATTAGAATCCATCACGAAGTCACGAACGCTTTTTATCCTAGGCTGTGTGCATCTTCTGGGCTGGGCTTGAGGTCGTTTGGATTGGCGTCCTTGAGAATTACATTAAAAGTTCATTTGCTAAAAGACAAACTGAGCAGAAGCTGAATTTTTTTAGCGAATATGGAGCTACCGAAGAGAAGAAGATAGTGCATTTGGATAGAGTGGTTAGCAAATAATACAATAGCGTTGATATGAGGGAAAGTTTCATAAAAATCTTTTTATGGAGTGTTCTTTGAGTGGCAGTAAATCATGGACTGTAAAAGGCGAAGGGCCGGCCCAAGGGTTGATTGTGCCCTACTGCTGGTGGTGATCCTAGAGGAAAATACTTTGGATGGATGTGGATTTGGAGTATGGATAAGCGAAACCTTGCTTTTCGAGTTCATTTCGCTCCGAGACTTCGTAATTCTTGTGCATCGAAAGAAATTTCAAAATTATAACCCATTTATGCGTTCCATGCCCCGAAAATACCCACACATTTACGTTTTTCCCGAAAAAAACCGTTGTTGCCCAGAATGGAATGTGGCACAAGTGGTAAAGCACTAAAACTGCGAGGAAACACTAGTCTAACTGATAGAGAGACGCGCGCAGAAGTGATGGTTGGACGGGAAGCTGTCTCAAGAGAAAAACACAGTATATCTGAGTAAACGAGACACTTCCCTTCACTCGTGTATGGAGTGACATGCAAACGATGCAAACCACTTGTGAGCATTGGCTCGTATGGTAAAGTTGCTTTTACAATACGAGCAGATATGGGCGGTTGTCTCGGAGGCATTTTTCATTTATCGAAGAGTACATTCTTGGAAATTCTTGTGCTAATTTATCGAGTTCCTTGTGCTTAGAGGTGTTTTCATAGCAACGTGTCATCGTAGTTGTATGTAATCATTTTGAAGTTGTCTAATGAAACCAGAAATCTTGTGAAATAAAGCGCTCATTCATGAGAACGAACTGAAGGCGATTGAGGTGAGAGAATGAGGCGGAATTAATCCTGATGCGTGATTGCGGAGTCGCGCCCAGCCTACTTGCAGACCCATACGAACATAATTTGCAGCCCCTTAAAATTAAATACCAAAACCATACATTTCCTGATTTGCAGGCAAAATTTATTTTGTGAGACTGAAAAACCAGTGTTTTATGATTTCATTTCCCAGCTTACATTGGCCTTGAAACATCAGTAACAATTAATACATATTCCGTATCCTGACGTAAAGAATGGTCATTATGAGTTAATAGTTCGCATTACTTTTGAGTATTATTATCATAGCAGCAACGGTCTCCGGAAGTGTCAATAAACCACGCAAAGATATCTGCAAATTAGGAAAGACTCCGATCAAATACTTCGGAAAGATATATTCCAAAACCTGGCCACCTGACAATGCTGGAGGAGAGCATAACTTAATAAATGATTTTGATAATGATTGCCTGACATTCGCCAATAGAGGGGAGGGAAACCCAAAAACCTCACGTAGGCAATATTCCTTACTCGTCTTGAGTTATCCACGATTCTTCCGCATAATTTTTTTTTCAAATATTTAATTTCGCATCACAATTTTCCCAAATAATTCGTGCGTATAACACAGAAAAACAACAAATAATGTCGTTGTAATAATAACGATGATACTCTTCTGTTGCCGACCGGGTGCGATGCACCCATAGGACTTCGTGATGGATTCTAATTCCATGCATCGAATTATTTTTAAAATCTATATTCGCAGGCGTGACTTCGTGGAAAGCCATTGCAGAATGAACATAATGATTGTGTGGAAAATTACCAAGTGTCTCAATCGAATTATTTGTTAAACGGACCGAAGTTACATTTTTACAGTGCCCCAAGCGAGTGATTCTCGAAAAAGTATGGCTGGAATATGTCCTATATTAGTCTTACATTTAAAATAGAGGCGCTCCAGAAATCCTGGCGTCCTTGGGCTAGTACTTACTCGGTTCTACGTTGAAACCGAGGGTGAATTGTAGCAATGGAAAAGTGGTGCTACAGAAAAACAATGTTGGAGAGACCCAGTAATGGATGTAGAATTCCTTCAACAAGAGATTGTGTATCGAAAATATACAAGAAGAAATAATTATAAAAATGTCACTCTTCTTCTTTCAAATATAACATCGCATATTGAACTGAGGGCGCCTGGGCGTCCTCCTGAGCGACAAGAAGCGTCGCGACGACTGCACGTGTGCAGAACGAAGACTCTCATTGTGGAGTACGTGAGCTGGTTCATATTTTTCATTTCTAGATACTTTCAGCAAAATTGCAAGCCAATATTGGTTGGTTTTATTCTTTCTTCGGTTGAATTGGGAGAGCAATTGTAACGGAAGGCTTTCAATATGAGGTGGGAAAGAAGAAAGAGTGCTGTGGAAATCTAATGACAGAAAACTAATGATGGTGGCAGTGTTTTCGGAAAACAAGTTTCATTGCTGTAAACATCTTAAAATAACAGAAAACAAAATTAGAAGTTGCGAAAGGAATGATTTACGGAGGAAAATGATATGAAAGGGTTTATTGAAAGACTCTTCAGAAGCAGTAGAGTGTATTAATTATATCTTGGCAGCTGAGGAAGCGGAGCAAGAAATTATTACGTCTTTTGGGAAGAGGAGAGGAAAACCAATCAAAGATGACTGAATTAAAGCTACTCATCTTTGATTGGAAATAAAACTGTTGGACTTATCTGTAATCTCGGAGACGCTCGTGATCCTCCCACAGTTCCGTGAGAAATCTCTCTCTCTCAGCTCTGTTTTTCCAATAATAATAATTCTTACTGTATCGATATAGACTCCCAGGGATCTAAATAATATTGCTAGGGGTCGATTCGAGTTCGAGAGTCGATACTAATTCTCTGTTTTAGTACTTGAGAAAGAGTAAATGCTGTGTTACAACGCAGAGTTGGGAGAGACTGATTTCTCATGGAACTCAAAGAGCTAATGAGCGTCTCCTAGTTTACAGTTAATTTGATATAATCTTCCCATCTTCGATTGGACTCCCCACACCTAGAAGACTTAATTTTTCTCACTTCACCTCTTCAATCCTAAAGATGAATTTAATAGACCAAAACTGCTTCTTGGGGAAACGTCGGAATTTCGTATTCCAGTAAATTATTTTATCTGAGAGAGAGAGTATATTAATTTATCTGAGATTTTATTTTCTCCTCAAACGAGCCCTCAGAAAGGGGACGTTTCTGTTTCAAGCGATATTCTCGCCAAGAGATAATCGTGTTTAAATCTGTCCCTGTTCGTGGCAGTACTTGAAAGAAATTAAATGTAATCTGCTTTTAGGATTCGGGAAGAAAAAACCGGCGATATAATTCGGTCGATTTAGAGTCGGTTTTCTTTGACGCTTCGCTTGGTCTCCTTTCTTAAAATACATTTCGTAGAAGACACTTTTTACCAAGTATCTGCATTGAGATTTAAGTATTTCTCTTCGTTGTATTTACTGTTTAAGCTGCTGTTTACATACTATTTACTGTCTGTGTTTAAGTCGAACTTTTTATTCAAAGTTTCGATAAAAATAATGCAAAGGATGCCTATTTGCAAACCGTGAAGTGTGCTATTTAGCGTGGGATAAACTACTACAAGTAGTAAATCTTAGCTGTGATGTAATTGCTGTTGTAATCTAAACATACTAATATTTATAGTTTTATAAAATCAATGGATCTGATAATTTAAGCATACAAGGATTACATTAGTTGAATCTGTGCCAATAGGGAGATTTTGGTCGGAAGTTGGAGGGTTTCTGTAAAAAGTGAAAACGAGCAAATATGGTTTTTTTTAAAGAGATAGACTTTGAATTGGATCTGCCGATTCAGATTTAATACTTGATTTGAACTTAATAAAAGTTTTTGGAACTATTTCACGACGAATTAATTTCATACAATAAATTCTATGTGGCCTGACTTCGTGAATCGCCGTCTAAGAAGTCACAGAAAAACAGTTTTTCGTAAATCGTGGAAAATTCGAAGAACTGTTTTCGAGAGTTTAATATTGAATTTTCCGCTTTCCAAATTAAACTGCTCCAATTATTTGTTAATCTTGCATACTAGGATAGCGTTTGAGACATTAGTTTGATGAATTGTGGAAATTTAGGGAACTCTTCAACCATTCATGGTTCGCGGCTAAGGGACGATTGCTTCACTTAAACGTTTCCATTCCATTTAAATTTTACTGCTTATAAGTTCTCTAAAAAGATTCAGTATAAGCATCTGACACCAAATAGCCGATTTCGATCGATCGATATAATTCTTTGTTTTGTATTCCATTTGTAGAATCGATCAATGTCCCTCGAATTTTGTTTCGCCAACCAACCAACGTTGAAATTCCAAGTCGAAATTTGGTAGATTTGTGAGAATTACATTGCGATGGATTAAATGAGCACAATTAACATTAAATGAGATTCATTTTCACCTCTCATTCTTTCAACTTCTTCTTTCTCCAAAGAGTTTCATGCATCGCGATCATTCCTCTCGCTTCATTCTCTTTTTAATGCATTTCAGCTATCAGAACAGGCGTCTTGTACATTTTTGTAATGAAAATAGTAATAATCCTTTTAATGTTAAGCTACCTAAGAAATAATTGTGTATGGATCAATGAAAAAGTTAAAGCGCAGTGAGCACTGCATAAAGGTAATACAAATACATGTGTATACTAGTGTAAACAGGTCCTTAGAACAGAAAACAACCCAATACATGATGATTACTTGCTGTTAACAGAAACTAAATAATACTTATTAATAATATGTATTTAACAAAAGGAACCACAACGCATACCACCTATGTTGTTCATAAGATATTTAAAACATTTTTTTTAATGATTGAACAGTTTTTGCTCGTTTGCAATGGATTTTGTAAACCGCATGGACTTGGTAAACTTATAGGAATGCAATCGAATTCCTCTTTACATAAAGATGTCCCTCTGGGGGAATAAAATGGTAAATGGTGATCGAATAAACATATAAATCATACCATATGAAAATAACGCGGAAAAATCTTTTTTAATCCATGATTTACTATTGTACGTGTAAATTTGACCGCATATAGTTGAAGAAAGAGTCCAGTTTCATCTGTTTCTCTACCTCCTATTGAGTCCCTATTTTTTTCTCTTTCAAGATAGTAAATCATCTCGGAAGAGGAGAAATCCAACGGTAAATACTTTTGTAACCAAGAAAGTTTTGTCTCAGTTTCTAATACTACTTATTCGTATGAATGCAGTAATATTAATAACGCTTCCGGATTATGCAGATTTCCTCTTTTTTGCAGATTTTTCACTGAACTGGTTTTACTGTAATAGTTTTTAAATATTTTACGCAAATGGCCATTTTGTCACCGAAAACAACGGCACTCGACTTTTGCAGAGGAAGGGAAAATGTTTTCATCAGAAGGGCGAATATATGTATTTATGTACGCACTGTTTCGTGACGTAAAAAGGCCATCAATCAGTCGCACTTGCATTTCTTACACTGATATAACCCACCATCAAAACTAAGAGAACGAATTAAGTCGTAAAATGAATTTAAGGAAAATATTCCCGTTTTGTTTTCACGTAACATTTAACTGAAGAATATATGGAGAATATGAAGCAAATGACAATGAAGAGTGTTCTGAAATTCCTGTAATCAGCTGAAGGAAAAATGTTTGAAACTAAAACCTAGCGACAGTGTCGTACAGTATTGTTGCGCCTAATAATGGAAAATCTAAATAAGCAAAAAGGCGCGAAATCTGATATCTAGATTTGCTTTTTTTATTAACTGCCGAGCGTGTTATTAGAAGGACAGTGCGTACCATATTAGAGACTGAGTTATAAAATAATTTAAACATCTGCACTTGTTCCACCTTCAACCTTGTGCCTTCCAACATCCTTTTTCATCCGTTCGCATGTCTTATTCTTCCAATAGAGGGGATTGTTTCGGGAAATATGGCGGACCGCGCACGCTCTGCCAGTCTAAAAGGGGACTCGAGCAGATGGCAAAAAAAAACACATTCGTGTGTCGCACTGCCAACCCACCGGCGCTTTTAATCTCTTCTTTTAATTGCTTTTTTAACGACATCTTCCTCGAGATGCATATTTCCATCGCTCCTATTTGGGGAATTGGATTTGCGGCTGTGAATTGATACAGATCCTTAGATATAATCCAAAATATGCGAAATACTCTGTCTTTAACAGAGACGACAATTTACTATCAGAAATGCCGCGAAATATTCCACTGAAAGCCTCTTTCAACGTTTCGATCAATTAAGAAAAATTGAGTCATAGTAATTAAAAATTAATGAGTTCGCCTTTACAATATCAATTCAGTTATTACGATAACAATAATAAATGTTATAATAATCATAATAATAAACTTTATTACGGGAAAGTTCCCTCTATAGTTTGACAGACAATAACATGAAAGGGAAAAAAATGAGAATCAAAGGAAAGATTTTTCGGAAGTTACAAATTCACAGAACACATGGCTCACTTCAAACACAATCAAATAAACAAAGGAAGCGTCGCACAAGACATTTTAGACAATAACCACAAAATTAACCGAGAAAATATAAAACTTAAAAAATCAGTACAGAACACCTCGAAACTCGATGCATACGAAGGCCTATTTACACACAGAAATAGGAAGCGCATTAAGAATAATGACCTGGGACCAATACCTTCCGTTTAGTTTTCCCTCATTGACATCACACCACAAGAGGCATTAATACCCCACACCACCCCAACAACATTCACTTATTTTCTCTCCAGAAGATGGCGACGTAGTTGTCGAAATACGCATTGAGAACAACCCTTGCAAAGCGCGACCACTGAGAACCCTATCCCTCGCTGTTTGGAATTCACAAACGGTTTGTTTGCTCGCAAACTACTGCTGTTTGGAGCTTTTCTCAAAACTCTAATGAATAATGATTTAACTGAAAATTTGTTAAGTATTCCAAAGTCGTGTTCCTTTGAATCTGGTACGTTTGATGCCCGTGGACCTACATTTTCTTTATCATTTGCATTAATATTTACTTATATTTTGATTTAGAGATAAAATAGTGAATATGAAGTTCAATAGTCGCCAAAACCATTTTAAAACTACATTCCGAAGAAAGCATTTCATGGTATAGTTCACGAACCGGTAAATCAACACCTACATATGTATGTACCTTGCAAGTCGACTTTAGGCGTGTGGCAGGGGGTGCATGCACCATGCACCAATCTACTTCCCTAATCGATTACTTTCGGACATCGTTCGCGGAAAAAATGAACTTCTGAAACAACTAGTTCTAGCCCCTATTTCTCTGATTTTTCTCTCAGAATCAGAGCGGTCTATTTAACAGGGAGGAGGCATAGAGTTATCTACATCTTCTACGAATGTATACTCTCTGAACTTATAAAGTAAATTAAGTTTTTGTTTGAATCTTCTATCTTCTAGAGATTTCCATCCTGCTTCCTGAAACATTTAAGTTACACTCTCTGATTTATCGTAACAGTATTTTCCGAAACATATCGCCTTTCACTATACTTTTCTAATTCCCGAATACAACACTTTTCTGCAGGGTCCCATACACTACACGCATATTCAAGGTGAGGTCTGACCAACGCATCGTATCATCGCAACCGAACTTTTTCTTCGACCGACTATTCTCTTGACGAATTTCTCAAGTGCTCGTCCACATATATTACGGATTTAGATACCCCATTTTAAGTTATTTGTGAGGGTTACTCCAAGATATTTTACCGTTTCTACGGTTGATAAAGTTTTCCCTCGGAGGCTGTCACGATATCAGATCTGTAGGTAACTAAATTGTTGCGAGCGTAACTTGGTCTATACTTACATCATGTAATGTACTTTACACTCCTACATCAGAGTTCCCTGGGCGGTCCCTCGATTTATTTAAAGTGCTACCCTGTACATTCCATTCATTTTTTTATAAAGATAATAAAATTTCTAAAATTAACCATTGCGGACACCTTAATTGGACTCTTTAATTTTCCGTTTGGAGTTTGGAAATGAAGGGATCTTTCTCTACTCTATTCTCCTGCTCAGAGAAGGCATTTTGTCTTGAAAAGGCTAAAATCAGCTTGCGTTATAAAGGCCGAAAGAATCATAAAACAGAGAATTACGTGAAGTTTAAAATTTCAAGATTAAAGAAATCCACTAAATTATATCAAATGAGAAGATTATTGTGAATTTCTAACTTGAATTCGTGAGACGAACTCGAGTGTCTGCAAGATTCCTTGCTGTGAGTTAAAGGCGGTTGTAAAGCGTTTGAAAGAAAATGGAATGCCTCGCCCTTGAAAATGAAATATGATTGGAAGAAAGCAACGATTTGAAAGGAAACAGCTTCGATGATGATATTTTTGGGTTTACGCGATGAATGACTTTGTTTATGCTTATTATTTCGAAATGTAACGGTCCTATTTTCTTCTTATAAGTCACAAATATTCGCTCATGCCTTTTTTCTATAATATCTGACCAGAATTTAACATTTTGTCTTAGGGAAAATCACTTGGAAAGACGATTGCTGCCCCAATGTAAACATTGTCGTCATTTTCGGCAAAGACTGAACAGTCCTTGTGGGAGCTATGCTCCAGAGGAATAACGCGTAGTGGAATAGCCATCTGCTACAGAGAAAATAAGCTCCACTATTTAGAGAACTTATGATGACACCCTTGTTTCCGATATATTTATACCGTTTGCGACTGCAGCGGCTGCTGACAAGGTCGTGCGTCTGTCTCCAGGAATTCTGGGAAACTCCCGGATTTTGGCATCTTTAGTGGAATCTCTTCCGTCTTCCGAAGGAGGTTAAAATCCCGGAATATTTATCTAATTGAATGTTATTGGTTTACCTGTTAGTTACCAATCCTGTGAAGGATTGGAAGGACTATGACTTTAGAGTAGCAGCAAGATTTGAGATGCGGCGAATCACTTAGATTTCCTTGAGACTATTTCCTATAGTCGTGAATTAAATAACTGAATATCAATATGATTCATAATAAATAATAGTTGAAATTACTTATTCTTAGAAAATTTTGCTTTACTCAATTTGTGTAAGTAATAATTACTAATTCATAGGAAGTGGGAATGACATCAAATTGAAACATCGGTTATCGGTTTAAATAATGTATTTATTCAAAAAAGTTTCACCGGTCGTGACTTAGCGGAGTTTCCTCTTAAAACCCAACATTGAGGTAGAATATTGTCTATTTTAGATAATAATTACTGACTCCATCGCAATATTTTTTCATATTTGAAGATTGACGAGAAGACATCGAAATGGGTAAAGTCAGTTATTAACATGGGGAATTAAGTCTAAGTTATATGATTGATCCTTTATTATTAGTCTGATTATTGCCTTGGAATCTTGTCTAACATTACTAGGAAAAGGGTCAAAGGAGATGTAGCAAGTATAGCCGTGCAAATCAGAATATTCCCTAGGAAAACCGGACGTAAATTGGCTAAAGCATCCGCCCGCAATTTGGAAGATTCCGCCTTCCAATTGATACTTTTTTAATTCCCGTTTCTTTAACTTCTTTTGTTAAAAATTATTTAGGAACGTGAATTTGTTTTAGGAAAGAACCGCTTGAGATGTTCAAAAGGCAGAAAAGGGTATAAAGATAGTGAGTTCATGCAAACGGTTTCAAATAAAAAACCAAATACTTTCAGTTTCCAAAGTTTCATTCCAAATATCCACCTGAAGATTTCATTAGGCGGAACACAGTGCTTAGCTCGCATAGGAAAATAGTTTAAACAAAATTACTCCAAGTTTGGTGATCAATCATGAGTACTTTAAAAGGTTATAATGATGATGAATATGGCGAAAGATGTTGGCTCGGTATAATAACAATAAAACGTCTTTATTTAATGGCGAATTTGAGACTTGTTATTCTCTTCTTACATCTAAACCTTGTTAGATGTACCCCTAACCCCTTAATGTACTTCACTTAAAATATACTTTAATTAATGTTCACCCTGGTTCGAACCCGCTTAGGGCCTACGTGCGAAATGAATTATCCTAAGCTGTCGAAGCACTTTTAACAATACCAATGTGATGTTCATTTTTAGGCGGAGTAATAATATGATTTGTAAGAGTTAACGAGAAGGTTAAAATTAATTTTGGATATTATCTATAACTTCACTTTAACTATCGAATCGTAAACTGAACATTATTCAACGTCCATTTTATGCATACATTATAATACCAGGCCTTAGGCTGCTTTAAAGGAGTCTACTCCCCGCCAAAAAGTTAAAATATAACATTTGTTAATAGCGTAACAGAATCGAGCGAACATCTCCGCTCGAATGGACGATTTAAATGAAACTGGAAAAATCTAAATAAAAATCTAATTGGAAATAATCATTCAATTAAGTAAGCAAATTGTTTCGTAATTATTACTATTAGTATTATTTTTAAAAGTGCTTCGACAGCTGAGGTCATTTCGCACGTAGGCCCCCGCCGGGAATCGAACCCGGGACTGCTTTTACCGAAGGCTATCGTCTAAGATGGCCACTAATACAATATAAACGGCCAAAAATTGACCGCCAAAATAAGCCTTGAATAGGAAATAGTTTATGTCAATCATTGCAGAATCTATTCATTTCCAAACTGGTAGCACATCGTAGTTATTCGCCGTGTGATGTATAAATTATAAATCTCAATCTTTATTATTTACCCATATATATGATGACATCGGCCTTAAGTTATGTCAGCATAGATTACTTCTCTTTCTTAGAGTGGAATTCCACTCCACGCGTATGACGTTGCCTTTATTTGAATCATTGGCATGTGTTGTGACACCATTCGGTTTTCTTATCCATTGAAATAATTGCTTTTTCAAACTCATGGAACGTTTGATGGAATCAATCAATTTTATAGAACCTATTATAGATTGCTACTATTCGTAAAAGGTTTTCGTTATATCTATTTGCAGTCCTACTTGAAAATTCTCAACGATTAACATTTATGGGAAAGTGAAAGCTTCTTTGAAGTGGATGAAGTTATAATGACTGAACATTACAGTAAAACTGATTGTCACGATCTCTCTCTACGAAGTAGAGCAGTCAGAGCGTCCTGGACGTTAATCAGTGAATCACTCTTAAAAAGCTGCTTTTCATTTCAATTTCGTGCACGGGAATTTATCAAAAATGTCAATCATTATAAGCAGAGCCGCGCCCTGCCTATCTGCCGCCCGGGTGCGAACATAATTTGCCGCACCGTTACCTGATTACATTGGTTACAAAACACAGAAACAATTAATTATGTATATTCCGTATCCTGACGTAGTAAATGGTCATTATGAGTTAATAGTTCTCATTACTTTCCAGTATCATTATCTAAGCAACAACAGTCTCCGGAAATTACAATAAAACACGCAAAGCTATTTGCAAAAAGGAAAGACTCCTATCAAATTCATAGCAAAGATATATTCCGAAACCTGAAGGTGATTTATTCTCGATACCAGAATATCTTTTATTGATTCCAATTCTTGGATTAAATCCACTGAACAAATATTCCTTTCTCGTCTTATCCGTAATTCTTTTCTCTTAATGTTTGCAAATCTTTAATTATATTGTTGTAATAATAATAATGGTTGACTACGCTTCTGTTGCCGCCCATAAGATGCCGCCACCCGGGTGCGATGCATCCCTTGCACCCACAGGGCGGTGCGGCTCTGATTATAAGTATAACTTGAAAAACACTGCTTAAAAATATCGCTCGTTTTTATGTAAGAATGAAATTATCCCAGATATGGTGTGGTCAGTTTCCAAGAATTTTCTGGACGTCTGGAATTCCATCGCCGCTGCTATTATTTTAGGGAATTAATATTTGGAGTGCGATTTAGAATACTTGCGCTATAGTCGCCGAAATTTGATTGTATTCTAAGATTATGTGTTCATTTTATTACTTATCCTCGTTCATTCAAATACAGGCTATATCTACGCAACTACGCTTATGTGTATGGGATAAAGCAGAGATTGTCGACGTAAAGTTTAACAGAGGGATTCAAAGATTGGTATGCTTTGCTAAAAATTCCTCACCAATTGGAAGAACTGTCGAGATTTTAAGAAGCGACCTTATCGTCTCAATCTCACCCTGAATAAAGTCCTTCATTATTATTATCAATTGCGGCGTGGAATTATTAATTTAGAGCTGAATACCTGACTTCACTCAGAAGAAAATAAGGTTGGATTTAATTAAAATTTTGCTTCGGCGCTAAAATCTAGAGAGGTTAAACCATCTTGAAGCTATAATATCTGCAAAAGCCCAAACTATCTTCACCGTTATAAGTTTAATCAGTCAACGTGGAAACCGCCTCCCTTTTGTGGAATATTTCTGAACTTTTTACCGATCATCAGTACTTCATTTCAATCATCGCACGTACTCAGCCAACTTATCGGATTCGCAGAAGAGCGGTGCAATTAACCTCAGGCGAACGACGTGTGCTCTCTGTATTTGGCAAATCTCGTAAACAGTTACTTTTAAGAATTAATCGCAATTTGAGGTCAAAACGCAGATGGCGTCTTCGAGTTGCAATTCGCAGATTTGTGGGAGGCAAATACACAAGGTTTCTGCAATCTTGATATTGTTTATGTTATATTGCTATTATTGCGTACTTTGTCACTACCTATCTCCCCAGCTAATAACGATTGAACTTAATTTAACTTATTTTAAAAATATACATATTTTCATTATTGTATACCTCTCATCCTTCGAGCTAAACCAGAGTAAGCTATGATAAACGTATGGTTCACATGCTTGATTTTAGTTAAAGAAATGAAAAAGACTGCCGTAACTGTGAATCGAACCCGGGTCTTTCCGAGCGGTTGCTCTGACCTCTAAGTTGCCACGACAGAACGTAGCGTAGCGTGGTAGCTTAGAGGTTAGAGCATCCGCCCGGAAAGACCCGGGTTCGATTCCCAGCTACGACAGACATTCTCTCTTTCATTTCTTCATCTACGCCAGAATGCGTGAACTGTAACTCAATAAAAATGTAATACATTTCTAATGAAAGATATTAATTAGATATAATTCGCTAGAGGGTTTGATAGGTGATAAATTTAAAGTAAAACTACTTAAACACCAAATCGAACGTATGATCGATCATGTTCGTATTGGAATTTAGAAATACTATTTACATTACATAAGTACCCTACAAGCCGTCTTTCGGCGTGTAAAAGGGGGTATAATGAAGTCTACATTCAATAAATCTTTATATTTTCAATAGTTACTACTAAAATCAGTCTATAAGTATGATATAAAGACTATTGTATTTTTACCTTTAATTATTTTCGGGTATAAATGCCTCTCTTGCACTTACAGGGAATGGGTATCAGTACTTACGAATGCCGCGTTTGCTGAATTTCCCTTATCAATCGTGAGAGAACTTAAATTGTAAATCTATAATAATTTTACACAGATCTTTTTTATACTCTGTTGTCATAGGTATCAATGATGATTACATCTAAGACGAAAAATAGTAGCAAAATCCCTAAAAAATAACTTTATGAAATTTTATTGAACACAACGCTATACCTTTTCTTTGTACTCGTCATTTTTGCTAAAAAGATCCCAAAGTCTCTAAAAGATGTTCCCTTTCCTTCTGCAGCACTGATAAATATCTTGATGTATCTTCGCTCCCTTTATCATGACAGAGCTAAAAGTCTCCCTTTTGAAAATGGGACTGAATAAAAATACCTCTACTTGGTCGTAAGTTCGTCCCTGCGTTTTGTATGTCGTGATTGTAAATGCTGGAGGTACAGAAAATTCCTTCCTCTTTAAAAAGACTGTCATCTCCTTGCCATTCATTCCAGAACTCCTTGTGTATTCTTATGGGGAAATGCATGAGCTCGGATTCAACAACCATCTTTGTCGTCAGGGGGACGGGATGTTGTACCTCGAGGTGTTACGAAACTTTCGTTCGATTTATCTAAGTTTACCTAATTTTTAATCGAAAACCCTCGTCTGCTACTTCGGCCGATCCGAGAATGAGCGTAAAATAAGAGGGGCGAGGACAATTCGTTTTAGGGACTCATTCTGTCCGCGAACGGTGCGCGACGAAAATAAGCTAAAGAAGTAACTGGAGCGCCTGTTTCGCGTTTCTCTGCCACACGCCGGAAGGCGGATTTCAGGGTGTTTAGGTTGATTTAGGAAACAATATTACCGGAACAGAATTAAAAAACTTATTCAGTTTACCTTCTTTTGTATTTCGTTTAACCACTATTTCTAATTTAACTTTGTGATTGAAATGAAGCCTAAAGACTGAAAAAAAACTTTATATGCCTTTTTTATGGAAGGTTATATTATATTTATGGAGTTATATATATATGGGTTATATATATGGGTTATATATATGGGTTATATATATGGGTTATATATATGGGTTATATATATGGAGTTATAGTTGCACTGATCTGGAGTCGCACCAAGGATATCCTTTGTTGAAAAATATTGGTTTTTAATAGTCTATTGACCCACAAATGAATCACTAAATTTCACATTTCTACGAGAAATTTAGGGATTAGGGCCTTTATTTTCATGTTCCCCTATATTTATAGGGATTCTTAATTGCCAACCTATTTATAGTGCCGTCTAATGCTCCACGTTCACCACTGACAATAAAAGAAATGACTAATTGGCATATTACTGCGGACTCTGATATCTTTAGATTACTCAACGTCAGTGTTAAGAGGTAAAACACCTGTTGGAGAGGTTGGCCTGTATCACAGCAACAGTCTCTTGGCTACGCCTCTAACTCAGTGTCATTCGAGTGCTTTGGAATGAAGCAGGATTGGGAGGCACTGCGATATTTAATCCCGCTGTTGCTATGTTCCCGAAGTCTTGCCGTCCTTCAATCTCACGCCTCACGAATTTACCGAGGTAACTATCACTAAAAGTTACTGCCATCCAAAAGTAATATATTAATGTTAATTGTTATATTACTATGTATGTGCATTTAGATGTAGGATTGTCATAATTTACACATACTTTGGCTTCATTTTCCCAAACTATTTCATTTAATTCAGCCAATTTTCTCTAACTTCACCTTTACGACACAAAAACTTCGCTATGCAGGTTTCATACTCCCAATCGTACACTGTTTGACTATAAATCGCTCAAAATAGTTCCCAATTTAGTTTTCATCTCTCGATTTTTTTTGCGAAGTGAATTACAAAAAATGACGACTTAGTAGGCAAATTTTAGTCCTAAGAGACCAATTACTTTTTACAAGTTTTACAATTACTTTTTACAAGTCACGTACACACAAACAACCATGCCCTAACCAGGATTTGAACTCGGGCCCCCGGCTTTGCTAGGCTAAAACGCTAATCACTACGCCACCGAAGCCGGAAGTGGTCAAAATGATCGCAGGAAATCGAGGCAAGTACCAAAAGAAAGGAGAGAGAATCGGAATTTGATATGATTTTTGATCTGCGAAGTTAGTAATTTCCGAGAAAGTTATTCTTTGACCCAATGATTTCGTTAGTAATCTTCGTTTATGGAAGTCATTCTGGGGTGATAATTTACCCTGTACTATTTATCCCTCAAGTATTTACATAAAAAAATTGTGTTCTTAGTAGATTGATTTCATCATCTAATATTTCGATCGTTATTTACAGTATTTTCTGTGTAGAATGTTTGGTATTCTGTTTTCCTCTTTCGTACTGGTTTCTAAGGTTCTCTATATTTTTATTTTAATTTTAGTATACGCTGAAATAATTTGTTTCGTATTGTAATTTTATCAAAAATGTTGTCGAATGGTTTTGAAACAATTTAGAGGTACAATTATTTATGAAATATACCCAAAGATCTGATTTCATTATTGAATATCTTTGAAATATGTCAGCCGTTCACTTGCTGTGCTCAATTATAGAAAGACTATCGAAAGTTAAAACGATGAGTCCAAGAACAGTTGCTAGGGAAAAAAGGAGGTAACAGAGATCAAATCATAAATTGATATAAAATACTAATTGATGGATAATGGACCCTTAAGAAAACATTATTTTAGATAGTTAACGAAAGTAATGTGATAGAGGAACAAGTATTTACTCAAGAAAAAGCACGATTTGTCATTTTTGAGATTACAATGACGAACGTCCAATTCTGAATGTAATTGTGGAGTATTCATTGATAGAATCAAACTGGCAAGTGAACCTCTGCCACTGCGTCAAATGGAACTTAACAATCAACTCTAGATTAAGTTGTAGGTTGCAAAAATAAGGACCAGTATGTTAAAGTTTTACTTAAAAATTCCATGTTTCTCAATAAAACGAGCTTAAGAATCATCCTAAAAATGCATCAATTTTAACTTTGAATAACAACTAACACATCATTTGAATGTGATACTCTTAGCCATGGTGTAATGGTTGGCGTGAGCGGCGGTGATATTCGAGAAGGGGGTTCGATTCCGTTTTGACAGTTTTTGCTACNTTTTATTGATTTCAATTAGAAATAATTACTACCAGAAGCATCTAGGAGTAACATTTCAAATAATTAAGGGTACCATGGCAACCAGAAGCATATAGGGGTAGAATCTAGATGTAAATTTTCCAATTTGAAAGCAATAAATCTCGCGGAACGAAAAAAGGAACTTTGGGGTCTCTTAAATCAATTATAATCAACCAAAGTACGATAGTAATGATTTTTTTTGATATTTTGCTTTCCAAAGACACTTCATTTTTGGGTGTAAAAACATTAATTGAAAATTGTGCGAAGTATATCTACATCTACATAAATACCCTGCCTTACGGCGTGTGGCAGGGGGTGAAAACACCGGGCGTTCGGACAATTTTTTAAGCCTATTATTATCATGTATAGTTCGCGGAAAGAATGCATTCTTAAAAATACTCGTCCTAGCATCTATTTCTCTTATTTTGCGCTCATTGTCGGATCGTCCAAGGTAGCAGGGGGTCTCATAATATCTACTATATCTTCCGCAAATGTACTTTCCCTAAATTTATCAAGCAATCGCAATCTAGCTTCTAGTCTCCTATCTTTCAAGGAATCCCAACCTGCATCTGACAGCATTTTGGTAACGCTTGCTTTTTTATCGTAGCACTTCTTAAGGGGGGAGGGTCAAGTAAACGGTTGTTTTTTCTCGATTTTTTTAAATAATGAAATATAAAGTTTATTGTTTTACAAATTACTGTATGTTAATATATAGCATTTAGTCTATCTTAAAAAAATATTTTGAATAGAATTTATTTATAAATAGTTGAGTAGCAGCTGCTGGAATACGCTTCCTTGGAAATGCGCCGTGGGACGCACAGGTCGCTATAATTATCTGAAATCAAAAAACCAAAATTTTTCCGTTTGTAAATAGTAATACGATTTGCATGAACCTAATGTTATTATAAATATCGAAAATTAAATATTTAGCAGCATTTTGAAAAAAAATACAAATTTCTTTTATAAACATAAATATTGGGAAATTATGATTAATGTTAAAATAAACATTGGGAGCATATTCTCCAGATGTTAAACTAATTTTAGAAGCAAAGAAAAAAATTTGTTAAAATTATTGTATTTACTTGACCCTCCCCCCTTAAATGAGACTTAACATATTGACTGCTCCAGGAATTCATGCAAAAGAGAGGGAATTATTGGAATTATCTATCGAGAGCGATGTCGGCGAGTAGCTCGCCCCGCGATCTCGCGAGTATTTCTAACTGAAATCTGCACTCAAGTGGATCGCCACCTAAGAGTGACTCTTGAGAGTTACTCCCGTGAAACCTCTCAAGTGGATACAAATCTTTACTGAAAGACCCCGAGAGCATCTGATAAACCCCGAGAGAGATAGGATATAAAGGTGCGTTTCCACGTGAGGGTAAATACTACTGAGTGGCTCTAGCAGTCACTTGCCAGTGGACACACAAGTCACTGAAAGTAGGCAAAGTAACAGAGATAACCTAGCCGTAGACTAACTGAGAGAGCGTGAGAGTATCTGATAGATCCTGAGAGTATCTGAGAGAGCCTGAGATCATCAAAGAGAGCCTGAGAGCGTCTGAGAGTATCTGATAGATCCTGAGAGTATCTGAGAGAGCCTGAGAGCATCAAAGAGAACCTGAGAGCATCTAAGAGTATCTGATAGATCCTGAGAGTATCTGAGAGGGGCTGAGAGCATCAAAGAGAGCCTGAGAGTATCTTAGAGTATCTGTGAGAACCTGAGAGCATCTGAGGGTGCCTAAGAGTATCTGAGAGTGTCTTAGAGAGTCTTAGAGAGCCTGAGAGCATCTGAGAGAGCCCGATAGCATCTTGGAGACCGTAGGAGTATCTGAGAGACTATGAGGGTATCTCAGAGAAAGGGGAGTTTTTGCTGCGGATGCTGTTGGTGCTCTCAGGAACCACCGAAGGCAGCACCATCGCATCTCTACGGTCCGCGAACTACTCACGAAAAGTGACTGTAAGCTCGTGCATGTGGGTCACTCGGTCGCCTTTTGCATGGATCCTCTTACGAGGTAGACAATTAGCTCTCGAATTTCTCTAATTGACAATTCCGACAGGCCCTTAGAAATTTTCTGTTGTTGGGGCCCTTTACGATCAAAAGGAGAGAATATTTGACGCAGCTGAACATAGCCGTCAATAATCCGGTTAGATTTTATGTTCGTTTGTTTTTCCTCTTGGCGGGTACAGGGGGACTAATGGTCTTCCCATGACATTGCAAAATAAGGGAATTGTCAGAAGGAGCTCAAAATGAAAGCCAAATGCTAAGTTTTGCGAAGAATCGCTACGATAAATCGGAGAGCGTTACTCAGATGCTGGGCTTCCGGATAGCCGAGTGGGCAACGCGTTCGACTTTAATGATTGCGGTCCCGGGTTCGATGTCCCGGGTTCGATTCCCAGTGGGGGTCCCTACGTGCGACATGACCTTAGTTGTCAAAGCACTTTTAACAGTACTGCTACTTGTACTACTCAGATGCTTCAGGATGCTGGATAAAAATCTTAAGAAGACAGAAGACGTAGGGAAAGGATAAAGTTACTAAATAAATTCAAAGAAAGCCATTATATATCCTTCCTGTTTCATAAGCCGTTCTGATACTGCGATTAAATTACAGGGAAATAGATGCTAGGATGAATCGATCCAAGAATTCATTTTTTCCGCAAAAGATACGCGAAAATTATCGATTAGGGACGTAGAGTGCATGCACCCCCTGCCACTCGCCGAAAGGCGGACTGCAGGTTATTTACATAGACAATCGCTTTCGACTTTGAATCGACTTTGAAATGATTTTGAATTAATCATCAGTCATACCTCTCACAGAATAGCAGTTTGTTATACTTTGCTCCTTGCCTGGATGTAGCAGAGATTGTCAGGGTTAGCAAAGATTTGTCTGAAGGAGAGACGGACAAAAAAAGTCTGACGGGACCGGGACTCGAATTCGGGTCTCCCAATTTTCGGTCGATTTTTCTATCCATTGAACTATGAACAAATCTATTGAACCGTTAAGGCATTCCGTTTGGGAGACTTCACTTGCAATTTCACCTCTAACCCTTCGACTTTTAAAGATTTATTCGTCAAGGTTCTCATCAGGTGATTTAATCTTCTTTTATCCCTTTTGGTGGAATGTAGCATGTGTTTGTTGTATGTGCATGCGAATCATAGTGTAAACAAGTATAAACAAATTTACATTGTTGCATGTAAGCATCTCATCATAACGGTGTAAATAAATTAAAGTAACAACTAAGTGACTGCCCTAATATTGTTGACGGGTTCGAACATTGCTCCTGTTAAATAGTGCGTATTTCACCAGGGTAACCTCTCCCTCGCTTTTTACTGCTCCTTTACTATATTAAGATGTGCTATTATATCTATATATAGACACATCAACCAAATTTCGCCATTTATAAATTTCCTGCTGATTATCATCATCCGCTTAAGTGTTGAAACTCATATCTGACTTACTTCTCTATTTTCTAGCTTCGGCTCTGTGGGTTTGCGTCTACACCTGAAAATAGGTGGAATTAGTTCCTGCATCTTCTGTTTCATACTCTTCACTTTCTTACGAACCAATCTGCTCTCCCATGATTGATTACACACATACATGCGTTATATACTTTTGTCTCATTCTTGTTCATGATGACACGAAAGCTGCTGAGGTGTGAGTTATGCTGAATAATGGCATTGATTAATGTTTCTCCTTATGCAATGTTACGAAAAGTGTTATTCGTAGAGTCATTGTGCTTCACTAACGATGGCTTGTTCTGCGTACAGCATTTGTCTCAGTGTGGAGAGCAAGGGCAAACTACCTCACTCCTCATTTTGTCTAGTCTCCTTAACTCCATCTCCAAAGGTTTCCGAAGCTGAGGGCATGAGGTACAAACCAACCCTCGGGCTGAAGACCGTACAGAAATCGTAAAAATATTTGTATTACTGTATGATTAACACCATAAGGGATTCCTTAGCCCCGTCTATTCGTTCGAAAAACGAAGTCTCTTGGCGGGAATTACGAAACACTTAAGTCTGAATTCCCGTTGCAAATTTTCCTCGCGTTAAGGTAACGGAACAACTCAGCAGAATCACTTTGTCCAACGGAAGAACAATACGTTACAATGAATATTTAAAGAGTGTGCTTTAAACACAAACGTACGGTGATCGAATCCCGGTCAAGGCTGTTCGTTTGTCGTTACAAGAAATGTTAGCACCGCAACCGAATGCCATCGGCCTTGCGGTGTGGTTGAGCGATCCTCAAAGTCTGCAGCAAAGCTATTCAGGTCGGTGTAATCTCACACCGGACTGTAAAGGTAATCGATACTTTCAAAATCTTCGTGTGCCGAAACAAACGGATTTTTACGATTGATTTAAATGCAAAAAAAACCGTTAATAACCTATTTACTATACACCTATTGCACGTGAAGCAAAAGCCCTCTGGTAATGACTGAGAGATCGACACTGGTTCATCATAAAACACTGGTTTTATGATGAACCAGTTCCACAGCTCTGTGACACAGAGTAAATATAAGCATGCGGAATAGTAAATTGTTAATAGCTCACATTATTTTCGAGTAACATGAGCATCGCAATGGGCATAAATTAAAATTGCATGATTTGTATGGAATCTATTTTTCGCAACTAAATATAAAAGTTTCTAATAAAAGTCGTATTGCAAGGAAAATATACACTGTATAAATCCACTGAACAAATATTCCCTTCACAGCTTATCCATAATTTTAGTTATCCATAATTCTTTAAACGTTTGCCAGTCTTTAATTACTCATCATAATATTTCCTATATAAGTCGTGTGTATCTCACAGAAAACAACAAATGATGTCGTTTTAATAATAATAATGGTTGGCTACGCTTCCTCTGCCGCCCCTAAGATGCCGCCGCCCTAGTGCGATGTACCCCTTGCACCCGTAGGACGGCGTC
>KZ308685.1:544549-578644 GCA_000376725.2 Ladona fulva | reverse complement strand
AGGAAGAGATGGAGACTCCAGCTGTGAGGTTGTACATTTTGAAATTTTAAATATCCATTTCATTAAAGTTTTCTGCAACTATAACTTAAATAATAGAATAATTTCCATTTATATTGTGCAGGATGACGAAAAATGTGTTTTTTACTTATATCTGTCTCCGTATTCAGGGTGCCCGCTATCCAGCCACGAAGATATTCCCATTAAGGAATCCATTAAGAATTATCCAGGATTTCCTGGGAATTATTTACAGTATTCCAGGGTGTTTCACACCCGCAAATAAGAATAATTTGGTTCAAATATTAAGCATGTGGTGATTATTAGGCACTTAAGGTATGTACTAAGAATGGCTGCAAACTTCATAGGTTCATTACGATATTGCTTAGGTATACGAGCCGGCCCTAGACACGGGCAAGCAGGAAAGTTGCCTGGGGCACGAAGTTTTGAGATCAAATAATCTTAGATTTCACTTTACATTAATAGTGTTCATCATTTCAGTTACATTAACACTTGCTATTCTAAATGATCACCAGAAAGCTATAAAATATCTCACAAGCAAAGAAAAGTCATTTCTTGAAATTAGAGGGCAGAGAAAAAACAAAATAGTTCCTCTACACTGTAAAACAGAAATTAGATACCCTTGGTAATAGTACATACTTACTTATTGCATAACGTAGCACATTTGCTATATTGCCAAAACGTTAATTGCAGAAAGAAAGCGCACGTCTACATCTTATAAGCTTTAAATTGGTAACGTTTCATCCTCTCAGGGAAATTTTACTGAAGTAATACTCTGCCCAGAACAAAAAAGCCACAGAAAGAGTGTAAAACATATTTTCCAGGTTACTCGCCAAATTCCCTGAGTTTTCCAGGATTTCCAGGTTAGTGGACCCCCTGGTATTGTTAATGGCCGTGCTGATGCGAAATGTGTGAGTGATGTTAAATAATGGCATTCATTTTCACTCCTTTTAAAATGTTATGACACGAGTTATTCATACTACTTTTCTGCTTTACGTTTACTTTTTCTCGCTTAGTAAGGAAAGCAAGGGCAGACTACCTCACTCCTTTCCTGCCCAGTCGCCTCATTCCCTCTCCAAAACTTGAGGAGGGTTTGAGATTCCAACCGGCATCCATGACGAATACTTTTCAGAGAGTAAATATTTTACATTCAATGCACATTATTGAATAAATTGAAATCCGAAATTAAATGGAAACCTGCTATTCAGGTAATTCGGTAAATGCAAGAAATCCAAATCATCATATTGTTTTCATTATTTTGCACTGCCAGTGCCGAGCTAAAATCACCTTGTGCAGACACTGGTTTGTCACAGAAAGGGAAGGTAACGGAGGCACTTGTAATTTTTTGAAAATGAAAAAAAATGGAAAATGTGAAAATAAAAAGCAAAGATATTGCTGTAATCTCCGTTCCCGATCGCTGCTTGTATTTAAGAGGATTTTCAGAACCTTTAAGGGTTCAGAAAAGGTAATCGAAATATCTGAATTTTAAGATCCTAGGGACGATAAAAGATATGCAGGTTTTTTAGATAAAATGATCTTACGTTGTTCACCATAATATTCCTTAAATGGTCTTGGAAATATGAATCTAATAATAATGCGTAGACAGTAATTAAAGACGATTCAGCATTGAAATCATAGCCTATAACTTTTCATCCACGTAGCAAGGAAGTTTACCGGAACGAAAAACAAACAGAAAATTATCAGTATTTCTCCAATGTGGTTGAAAACGTCGTCTTCGACAACGCATCTTAAAGGAAAAGAGGATGCTAGAAGTAGAATAGTAGGCCGGTGAGCCTGCGTTCTAGGCAGCGGACCTGTTAGGTAAATTTTTAGATTCCAAACACCAAGAAACTTGTCAAAAGATCGTTGGACTAACAAAAGATGATGAGGTGCGTATGGCTGACATCAGTATCTCTAAAGGAAAAAAGCGTATGGACCTGATTACGAAGTCGTAAGTAGTCTTAACCTCTAATATAACTGCTATAAAACACATGTGACAGCTGACATAGCCTTTCTAAGCAGATAATGCGCAATAAAAAATGCATATTACTCGTACTACATGGATTTATTTTTATCTGTTGTCTCAAGTACGTCGAAAATTACTCCTACGCTGTATTTTTGGTTTCTTTCGCGCAAAATGTGATAAACTATTACATTGTATAGATTCTTATAAAGAATTTACATAGAGATATAAACGTATAAAGTTATTCAGAAGCTCTCGTCATTCCACAAGGGAAAGAGTTTAGGTGACTTGGCACGATAAGGCGTACACCTAGGAATCACCAGGTTTTGATAAAAAGTGCTACCTTGGGCGATCTGACAATGAGCGTAAAATAAGAGAAATAGATGCTACGACAGGTCGTTTTAAGAATTCATTCTTTCCGCGAACGATACGCGATAATAATAGGTTAAAAAAATTGTCCGAACTGCCTTGCAGGTTATTTTTATAGTTGTAGATGTAGGAAAATTCCCATGGAGAAACGGAAATGAAAACGTCTGACGAGAGCGGGTCTCGAACCCGGGTCTCCCAATTTCTGGTGGGATAGTTAAATGGATAAAGCATCCACCCGGCAATTGGGAGACCGGGGTTCGAGTCCTGGTCCCGTCAGACTTTTTCATGTCCTTTTCTCCCTGAGAACTCTCATCATCCATTACACGACAAGAGAGCAGGCTAATGCTTCCTTATAGCAGATTTTATAGAAGATAAAAATGGATAGAGGGGTTCTATTTCAAATTCTTGAAATTCCGCCTTATCGAAGCTAGTCTCCATTAATTTAATTATCAGATTATTTAGTTAATTTAGAAAGGGGCAAATTTCTGTTAACGGAGACTGGGCGAAACCACTTTTGTGCGTAACCACACTGGGTGACCACTGTCTCAGTCAAATTTTCCTGTTTTATAGAAAAACTCGGAGGAAAAATATAACGTAAGTTAAGGAAGATCATATCGATAGAAATCATTTAGATGCAAATATTCATTAAGTAGTGACCCAGCACATTGTGTTAGTTTGTCTTAAAAGCGCAAGGAATTACCTCAGACTATACTTTAAAACAACTTACCGGTTTTGTCCGGTTTTACCAGGTTCAGAATTCGATGAGTCCCGGTTTCATGACATCAAAATATGATAACCATGCCCATGAAAATCTCCATTTTGAGTCTCAAAGCAAATCGCATTAATATTCCCATACACTCATTAAAACCACGGGTGCCAACGCTCATTTCCATTGCGCCAAAATTTGCTCGAAACACGTCATAATCGACTTTACGTCGCGATTCGTTTAATTCGCCACCGGGACGGACTCATTATCCCACCTGCCTTACGTAATGGGCCCAATTTGGCCAAAATATTCGTACCCCTCCTTGGGACATCAAGGCGGAAAACAAACAAAAATCCGAGTTCGGGTCGATCCAAACACCACACCCTCTTCCGTTTAATTAACTGGCCGTGGACAAACAAAAGCTAAGGCGCGCCTTCCACAAAGCCATTCGTTCTCTTAGCTTCCATCCATTTGGAGTGGAAGGAGTCACAGGTGCCCCGTGTAAATCGGAGACTCACCTCCTTACGAATGCAAGAAAAAAAGGGAATGAATGATGACCGCGTTTCCCCAGAGCCGTCCCGAAAAACGGGAAATTTTCCCAGCAAAAGGGCGGCCGGTCCCCAAAAAACGCGGGGGGCGATGTGTCTTTTTCCCCTAACCAATGAGATAATTCTAACTCATAACACGAATGCATTAGTGTGCGAGATAACCATCTTTTACCTATAGCCGCTCTTTTATCTACGCTTGTCCATCGTTAATGCGCCTCCCAACACCAGTATTATAATGCTTCCCGTGCTTTTTTCTGGGTGGGAATTTGCGGGGCCCTCAGCGGGCAAAGGGGAAAAGAGGAGATTGATAGAGATAAAGGGATGGAAGCAGGGACGGATTTAGGCATACGTTAGCCCCGAGGGCGGCGCTTGAAAAGGGAAAAAGAACAATGCGCTTTCGACTCTTAAAGGTCGTTATTTCCTTTGTCGACAGTTTTCTTTATCGAGGATTCGGCATCTGCACTTCCCTCTGATGTTTACGTATGGCTGCAAGTTAAATTTCGTATCATATTTCTTTTTATATCTTACTTTGTGACAATTACACCGTTTCATAAATTGCGAACCTTGCTCTTTCCACTTTATCTACAACTACATCACCTTAATATCCAAATTCCGGATGTAAGTGCACTGTATCAGCTCGATTCCTTTATTTTAGTCTTCTTATATCGCTGTTGATTGTCTCGAGTGTCAGGAAACAGTGTACTAACAATAGTACATGCATTAAATTAAAATTATTCAATTACTGATGAGACGTATCTATGAAATTAGTTTCGACAAATTTCACAAGAACGACATCGGAAAACCTTAAAATACAAAAATTTTGTTCAACGTAAAAACAGAATAATTCGCATTCATATCAACATATCTATTACATCCAGGAGCATATTTAAGCTATCAGAAGTCTTTAGCACAAAGATCAGATTTAGGCTCCCACTAGGAATTATGAGTAACAGCACGAATTGTTTTGTAATATCACAGATATACATCTCAAATGGATATCAGTCGCTTCAGTACGGCAAGAATAAGTAAACAAGTTTTGAACTAAAACGAATGATGGATAGACTTTTTACATTACATAGTAACACAGGCAATGTAACATATTCTATAAACATATTTAGAGATAGATGAGATGGTCTCGGCCTTGACTTGGTGGTAAATCATTGTAAGCTATGAGAAAGAAACTTTAATATTAACAGACCACAATGTTGGTTTGTTAATATTAAAGTTTCTTTCTTATAGCATATTTAGAGATATTCAACAAATATAAAATTCTTTTTTGAAGCGAAAAACTAGTACAAAATGTTATTGAGAATTTATTAGCACAATCTTATTGAGGCCCCCATGTGGTTTAGACCCTCTGGAAGCGCTTATTCTGTCTAGTTTTAAATCCACCCCTGATTACACCATCTCAAACCGTCTGGTTCAGTATGGAGCTCTCAAAATCTCCATTAAGTTATCTTACGCGAACTCTCTCACTCTCCAGGTCTCTGAAATGATATTAATCCAGATTCTATTGGACTATCCGGACACAGCAGCTTTGATGTGCCTTTTAGGGCCTTAAAGAAGACAGTCATTACAAACGGAGTGTGAAAATTAAGAAATTCGATAAACTTGTCGAATTGTAAATCTTTGCTATACTATACTTCTTCTCTATGCTCTTATGCACGAACAATTTTAGTTCGGTCTATAAGAATTCAGAGAGCGAAGAAGGTTAAACAATAATCTGGAAAGAGATTTTATATGCATGCCAATTTTATTCAACAGATTCTCCGAACCTATTGGCCGGTATATTTTTACTTCCGACCGTGGTTGCATTGAAATTCCGTGAATAAGAACACGGTGTTCTGCATATTCTCCAACAGAATCGTTCTACATTACGTAAGCGCTTCATTTTATGAAAGGATACAATCCTTCAATTAGATTTATGCGCGAAAATTATGTAATTTTCCAATTTACGCATATTTTTCTACTTTCCGTCGAATCCGTAATAGCTAACTGTTATGTATATATGCTAGATGTTATGTGTATATGCTAAATGCTATGTATAGTGTGCCATGGAGGAATAAGGTCGGGAAGTACTTCAACAGACAGATTCGACGGGAGTGATCAATCACCCTTGACGAGTTACTTCTTTTCAGTCGGACACCTGGTGAAATAACCAACACAAGAATGGATGTCATAACATATATGAATGATCGCAAATCGCTTTATTTTGCTTAAAACCGCGTCAAATAGGTATCATTGTGTTTCCCAGAGCTGAAAAAGACGCAGTTGGAGAACGATCTAGAGAAGGCTAGTTTCTCGGTCAGGGGAACCTTTTCCATGTAGTGAGGGATGGAATTCAGCTGCTCCATTAGACAGTGACACGGGATCAATTCCACAGTGCAAGCAAAACGGATTTCAAATGGCATAATAGATCATTTTTACTACTTGGATGAAAAAGGTATACAGAAATAAGAGACCGTCTCTAACATATACGGTATTCGCCCCAGCCTTCCTCCATCATGCTGAATGGCACAAAAGAAGGTTGACTTAGCCGTGAAAATGCGATTATCATTCTACCTTTTCCAAATTTATTTTTTTATATATTCTGTCCTCAAAGAGATTGTATTCGAACGAATCCGGAGGGGGATATGTTAGCAAACTAAATATGCCGAATCCCTTAGATATGCTTTTCAGTAACTTTTAATGCTTCAAGGGAAAGTTGATTCAAATAAAACAAATATTTTCATCTCGTACCTCTACAGTTTTTTATACCTATAATTTGTTTATAAGATTATCCGTGGGTTGATTACTATTCTAATTGAAACGCTAGTATATTGAATTCATTACAGTTAGTTTCCGATCGTGCATAGACATGTGTACCGTACGTTTTAAAATTGCGTTAAATAAACAGTAATAATACTTACTAATATACAATAATACATAAAGCATTAAAAAATTCTATGCTAGTCTAATAGCATTAAAAAAAGGACCAATGAACACACCGACTACACAAGAGTACGAAAAGTTTCTTGCTACGAAAAATTAAAAAACTATATTCCTTTGCATTTTTAGTGTTCTTGATTTGTGCTTTCGAATTTTTTATCCCCTTTTTCTTCTCCAAGACACCATAAACGTTTTTCCTATTCGGATGCAGAAATGGACATAAAACCACCCCTTATTTCAATCATGAAATAACATTTCAGGCTTTGTAGATTTTTCGTCTCCCTGCAAAGTTATTTCGATGAATTAAAAATATTTTTCATTCGTCTTTTGCAGCTAGATAAAGAGAGATGCTCATTCCGTTAATTATGTTAATAATCGTTAAATCTTAATTTTGTTTCCATTTTGCTCGTGACTGTATTAAATGAAAGTTACAACTAAATAAACTGGGTCATTCCATATTCAATGTAAAGAAAGAGTTATTGTGGACATAATGGTGCCCTAAAGTGAACTTCTTCCACTTATCTTACGTTCTGGCTCACAGTGAGGAAAGCAAAGTACACTTCCTCACTCCTCGTTCGGTCTTGTAAGCATTCATGTAGACTTTACTGTTGTTACGTTAATGTTGAAACTGCTGGAGACCTGACAAGCGTAAGACTTCAGAGGTAATCCTTGCAGTTTATGGACATTTTCAGCAACACTCTTCGTTCACTCAAAATCATTTCGTTTTTCATTACGTCGCAAATAAGGCTTCAAGCGAAATAAAACTCAATTAATTCGAACTCTACGTTAAGTTTAACGCTTTCCAACGGAGGCAGGAGACGAATGAATTTACAATGTTACACGCAATAAAAAGGTCGTACTACAGGATTCGAGGAAGGGAATCGTTTGAAAAAGGGTCCTCTGCACTCGTGTGAGTTCGATGGGAAAGGGATGAGGTGGAAGATGGACTCCGAGGCCCTTGCGAGAAAAAAACCCGAAGGGCGGGAGTGGGTCCCTTTCTTGTGTCCCCGCTGGGGGCCTCAGGAGGCGAGTCCGCCGCATGCTTAGCATACCGATCGAAATTGGCTCTCTCTGTGTGACTTCCCTCTTCGCTGCTAGTCGGAAAAACCCTTCCGACGCTGGAGGACGTGTGAATCGTTTGCGGTCTAGCATTATTTATACACGGTGTTCTCCAGTTTCCCATTTGGGGATGGACTCCCTCTCGGTGGTCCCACGACTGCCTTTTTCCCTTCCAGCAAAAAATATACATATATATGGAAGTAGACGCGGGTTTCCTCTTCACTTCCTCCTCTTTCAGAAGAGAGGCGGAAAAAAGTGTACGCGTTGTCTCGCTTTTACCATAAACAAACTCATTAAGGGCTGTGTTTGGAACTCTTTCGGATTACATCGCTCGCGCCGTAAATGTCTCCGGTCATTGGCTGCTGCGGATACAATGGAAACGAGTCAACCATAAATGCGATAATGTTCCTTCGAGATGATGCCGTGCAGTTAGCGGTTCTTACCAGAAATCCTTTAGTGGCCGCAGGGGCGGTTGCAGACATTCTAGTTTCTACAATTTAATCAATTTACTTACTCTTATTCATAAAATGCATAATTTTTTATAAACCTGTATAATAATTATTTATATTGATCCGAATATTTAACAAAATCATATCAACATCACTATTCTGTTCCCTTTTATTAGAACAAGTTTTATCGGTAATAAAACAGCTAAAGTAATAAGGATCAGTTACTCAGAGTCGCGCCGTCCTATGGGTGCAAGGGGTGCATCGCACCCGGGCAGCGGCATCTAAAGGGCGGTAACAGAAGCGTAACCAACCATCATTATTACAACACATAAATAAATTAATTAACAAACAAACAAACATTATTAATGACATTATGTAACAAACATTATTAATGTTTTTGTGATACACGCGACTTATCTAGGAAATATTATGATGTGAAATTAAATATTTGCAAACATTTAGAGGAAAGAATTACGGATAACTCGAGACGGAAAAGGAATATTTGTTCAATGGATTTAATCGAAGAACTGGAATCGATAAAAGATTTTCTAGCACCAAGAATAAATCCTCTTCATGTTTTGGAATATATATTTGCTAGAGATTTTATCGGAGTCTTTCATGATTTGCAAATAGCTTTGCGTGTTTTATTAACACTTCCGTAGGCTGTTTCAGCTAAGATAATGATAATCATAAGTAATATGAGCTGTTAACTCATAATGGCCATTCACTACGTCAGGATGCGGTATATGCATAATTAATTATTATTGATGTTTTATGACCAATGTATACCGGTTACTTAAATAAGTTTCACTTGCGAATCAGGAAATGTAAGGTTTTGGTATTTAATTTTAAGGGGCGGAAAATTATTTTCGCACCCGGGCGGAAGATAGGCTAAGCGCGGCTCTGCAGTTACTGATTCCAGATTTTAATACCCAAGTTAATTTTGTACTCTCTGAAAAGTACCATCTCCTCTAACATTAGCGTATGATTTCTAATCATTTACATCTGTTTTAATTTAAATATTGGACAATCATTTACATAACACGTAATTTACGTACTGATAATAAATACAGTTCCAATGTGAAAACGTTGAAATAATTTATTTGAAACGTTGAAATATTTTTTTGAAACGATTATGTTTGTGCTCTGATGGTTGTGGAACCTTGGAAACGCCATGCGCAGTATTTCTCGCTTTTATTCTCGTGGCTCTCTTCTGGTAAATCTGAACTTCCTATCAATGCGGAAGTATTACTGTGTCAGCCCACAGAAACGGAGTTCGAGTTCCTGGCAGTACGTTCGTGTGTAGGTACGTATTAAGTTTGGTGTGGCGTCAGGAAGGGCAAGCTGTATGTACCCCGATACCATATTTTCAATGGTCATCATCTGGTGTGGTCCGCGGGACTTTGAGGGTCCGAGTCCGAATTGTTCTTAAAATGTTCGCAGCCTTTTCTTCGGTCAAGCATTCGGTAATTTAGCATCCCTGGTTTAGATCACTATTTCGATGTCGATGATAGTTTCTTTTAAGTCCGGGATTATAATGTATATTTAGCAAGCAACTAATTTTCATTTTAGGCTCCAGTATTATAATGGTTTGTTAGTTATAAAGAAGATAATGATAATTCTCCAAGATAATCCATCATATGTATAGGAGATTAACTGTAATATTTACTTTCACTCTAACAAACCATTATAATACCAGGCCATAAAATAATGGTCAGTTATTCTAGCTATATATTATAATACTGGGCCTATTATTCTTTTTTGACCACTTCTTTCGGTCAATTTCTGCATTTTTGTTTCCTACTTTCAGTTTAAATCCTTCTTTTGCATATTCCATATTCCACAAAGTGAACGTTTGTCTATCAACATGATCTCACAAATGACGAAGTGACAAAATGTGCTTCTCGTTGGGAAAATAATCATTCATCCTTCTCATTAGTTACATTAACTATTCAATGCTTCCTTGAGAGTCGTAATTAGAGTTTACTTTCCCCATGATTCTCAAGTTCGGCTCGTAATAAGCAATTGACCTGGACTAGATATTAGGCTCGAATAATTCAACTACTAGAAACTTAGCGGAAGACTTTCCGTTTGGAACTCCCTTACTGAAGTTGACACGATCAAGCGTGACGGCACTTGTGATCTAAAGCTTTACTATTTATTGTGAAAATCTGCGGCGCCGTAGTTTCACGAACTCCAGCAATAAAGGTAGAAAATACAAAATTGCGGTTCATAGAGAGAGTTTCAACCCCAGAGGTACGTAAACAGACTTCTATTGCCACGTTGAATATCCGAGTGGGAATATAAAGCCTAAAATTTATAGTCTTCCCCTAAAGAAAACAATTTTCTAGCACCATTTTTCCTGAAAATGTAGGATGCTGTTATTGTGATAGTCGGGAGACGCAAACAGTTGAGTCGTAAATTTCTTTCGCGAGATTTCGTGCGAAACTTGAACGTTACTTTGTTTTTCGGAACGGATTCAATTAAAGCCGGGGAGCTTCTTCGCATGAAAATGTCTCTTTCTGAGATTTTATTTAACTTTTTTGAAATTAATTTCGAGAACGTCAGCAAAACTTCGCTCTGACGAAAATTACAAAACATATTAGACTTTTTCTTACGTAATTAGTAATAAATGTTCATTTTATTCGCAATCCTTTCTTAAAATACTTTTTATTTGCCGAAAAAAAACATATTGGCTATAAATGTTTTTTTTTTTTAGTCAACTTAGGACTAATAAAGAAAACTTAGTAGCTAATAAAGAAATAAACTCACTTAGCAATCTATTTTCCGAGTCTGAAGAAGGATTCTGATAAGAGTTTAAACCGATGAAATCTATAATAGGGCGATTAATTAGAGCAATAAAATAAGTCTTATTAAAAAGGAGAATTACAAAATCAATACGCATATCTCTCAAGTATTACATAAATTAAATTCAGAAATTTATACCGAAAATTGTGGTATGTATGATTGGGTGTAAATTTTATGGTAAATTTCAGTTCAACTTTTCCTCTCCTTCTGGTATGGAGTTCATGCAGTTAACCCTCCTCTAATTTTATTTGCAGTAGAAATTAAATATATCTCTCTCTAATGTCTACTTAATATCAATAACTGTTTTGAATTGAACCTTCACTAGAAATGCATTGTATTCTATCGGATAAAGCTCGAATGAAATTATTTTGAAATGGACGTATGAGTAGATGAATTACTTTCAATTTTCTCTTTTATAAATGTATAGTAGTTAAGGATTCCCATCTCTAGCAGATGTTAGTTATCACTAAATTCTTTAAGGTATGGAATTTAATTACATATCACAGAAACGCAACGATTGAATGGAAAATATAGCTTCGATTCAGGTCAAATTCCCTATGATTTTACAAGAATAAAAGGAAGTGAAAACTATCGAAGGCAGTATTACGGATATTTTTCATTCCCGTCTATCTTTAGGCTTTAAAGCGAATTACACGTATCAAAGCGAATTGTAAACACATAAGTAAGGTAAATACCTCAAACAGATCCATTTGATACTTTCATATAACTAAACCGGACTCTAGATTACCCGTGGTAATGATGAGGAGAGGAATAATTAGAATACACGAATGATCCAAACTTTCTTCTATTTCTTATAATTTTCATAATTTACCTAAATAATTTATTTTTATTTGTTCGCTTAATCCGTTATTTCCCATTTTGTCTGGGTTCATTAAGAGTTTTCTGAAACCAACGGCGACTCTATTTAGCCGCGATTATGTCACTTTGGTCGTTTTCCTACTGCTCTGTATACCGCAGAGAATATAAACGAAGAGTAAAAAATATGTAAGTATAATCCTCAATGCGGATAATCCGACCACGGATGATCGGGAGTTCGCCGTAACTCATTCATAGATAGATCTAAGAAAGCCATATTATTAGAACCGTAAGACCTATAAATGTCGACGTCATCCTTTAAGCTCGCAATCGAATAAACACCTTTAATATTTTAAAGGAATATTCATCAACGGTGCGTGTAAGATTGGGCGTAAAAATTTCCCAATTATGAATCGCCGGTAGATGATGAAATGAGTTCAACTGCGTCGAAGCAGCTAATAAGCGAAAACATTTTTCACCGCAAAGGAGGAAACGCCGCGTCAATCAACCCGAGAGAACATGATCTAATTCAATCCAAAAACCTATCATCTACGTCCAGAGATAATTCCCTTTGAAAGCTAACCGCTTACGAACCTGAGAACCCAATAACTTTTATTCGAGGTGATACGCAACCGCTTTTATGGAGGTCGTGACCCGCTCTGGAAAAAGCTTACGCTTCTCCCATGTCCAGCGGAATCCACGTTTGATTGAAGCCTTCAAAACGCAAGAAACAAAAGAGGCGCGTCGGATGAAGCGATCGAAATACGATTTCGTGAGTGGAAACACACGGCGTGTTGCGAAGCGCGGAGGATGGAAGGTGCGGAATGAAACATCGTGATGTAAACATTGGAGAGCGGTCGGCGGAGGCTGTCGGAGATAGGCACGATTGAGTGACAGCTGCTATGATGCATGAAATAGATAAACAGTGTAGTTTTATTTGGCGGGGAACGATATCGAGCAAACAATTTATTCTCGTGGAAATTAAGTTGCCATCATGTTTGTTTGTACGCGGAGACATAAGAGTTGTGCCGCCGAATTAATTTCAAAATGTTTTGAACGTATTTTATGCGCGGGCACGACCCTCAAGCCCGCTTTGTGTTATTCGGCCGCCCGATGCCGACTTCCATCCATTTGATTCTCACTCGACCCTGATTTATCTTCCATTTCTCGCCGATAAGTCTGAATTAATAGGTAAACTCATCAGATAGATTCTCTGTTTGTCCTAGTGATTATGATGTTGTGTGAGATGCAGCGGGATTTGCCGAAAGTTTACGTCGATCATCCTGTCGTTTGATAAGAATTTTCTGTTGATTGGTCATTGATATCCGCTAAATTACTGTATAATACACATCCATAAAAGAGTCAACTCATTCGAAACGCGCAGGTAGATCGATTCGCTAAAGGAAAACACCGATTAAATTAGATTTTTTCGAGGGAATGCCTTATTACTTGGCAACTCCAGAATGATTTGAAACGAGTGATTTTTAACTATCTTTTCTCATGATAACAGCCTCTGTTAACCCAAAATGGACAACTGGTGTTCCTCTTTCTTCTTTAGCTGCGATCGCTTCAGTTGTCTCTCATCTTAAGCTGATTCTGCTGGACGTTATTTTCTCTGAGAGGGTATCCACGTCTCCCGCATCTGATATGAGAACTTAACATGTTTACAATGCATCTCATTCGCTGAATTTAGTCTTCGGACGTTTGCGAAGGCTCCTTCGACAATTGGGTATACTCCTTCATTCCACTCTTGAGACCGAACTTCAGTACCAAGTATTCACGTTAATGAAGGCACTTTATCTATGAATATCGCAACAACAAAATTTTATTTCCCTTCAAGCAGCGCACAAGATGACCCAATCAATGAAAGCGAAGACAATAAATCGATGTTTAGATGGAGAAGAGTAACGATAGCTACAAATTTGCTAAAAGTCAGCAGGAAAAGCGTTGCATCAACTAGACAGATGACTCACAAGGCTTAGAATTATCTGAAATACTCAACGTTGATTTTGTCGTTGACCGTTTTGGCCGTTGATGGAATTAGACACACCGTGTTCCTTGCATGTTTCCAAGAGAGATGCAGGAATGTGAAGCTAGATTAAAGTTTATAGTTATTTGAAGCAGACATACCATATTTAAGGAAGAAAAGGGTCATGTACCCCATACGATAGACAACATCGAAGCGGGTTTTTTATGCTAAGCTTAGACTTTTAAAATGTAATACTACTTAAATATCTTATCAGATAAACACGTTCAGTTCGATATGAACTTAATTATTAGATCTCCAAGTAAATTATGTACATGTCTGAAAGACTTAATATTATTAAGTCTTTCTAGACGTGTGGTAATTATCCTCTAACTCTTCTTACGTGGAGGCCTACTTATGCTGCAGGAATTACTTTCCTTTTCATACTTGGGGAGGTATATTTGACGAATGCTTCGTTAAAATTTATTTCTCAAACGTGAAAGACGATTATATTTTTGTGACCAACAGAAACCAATATTTTCTTTCCTAACTTTCTACTCTTTATCCACGTAAATATTAATCCTCAACCTTTAATCTCAATGTTTAACATTTTTTCATATGTTGAGTGTAATCGGGTAATATGTAAGATGGGAATTCCTGTTCTCAATTTCACCTTTGCAGAATTTGTTGTTTAGTATAGTTTAACAATCAAAGAATGGCAGGGTGTATCTAGTTATTAGGGTATCCTTTAGATATTAGAAAATTTAGGTAACTACAATCATGCTTCGCTATTATTCGTGTTATTTGCCTATAGAACAAAGGCTCAACTTTTAGATACCAAGAGAAGGTGCCATTCACGCAGTTCATTTTCGATTAGTGTTAATCAAGTGTAACTTGGATGAATCCGTAATGATTTAAAATTATTTTTTACTTTTATCTCAGTTATATGGCCGTGATAATATGAAAACTACCGAGTTGCGAATAATGCTGAATGATGACTTTCATTTCGGTCCTTCTTTTGAGTACCGTAAAAAAGCATCCATAAGGTCATTGCTCTGCATTTACGTGGAATATTTTAGTTTCTATTATTCTGGTTCATGGAGGAAAACAAAAGCAAACTACCTCACCCCTAATCTTCCACAATAAACCTATCCTCCTCCTAATGAAAGTTTAGATTAGCTAACGGCAGGGGGTTTGAGAATCTAACCAGCTTTCAGGATGATGACTTAACTGACAGGCAGATCACCTGAAATTAAATTAATATTTTCATTTGTAAACCACGAGACCTTACTATGCAGCAGAACGAGTTGAATAATAAATTTATTACTGACCTTGCAGGGGAAACATACGTAACCATTTCATGTACATACAAGTTTGCATCCTTGACCACGGATCCCTTTCGCATCTGACTTTCAGGTACCTACTGTTAAATCCCCGCTCGTTTCAAGCATACAACTCCTTTGTAGCGAACTCGCATTATCACATCCGCATTAATCCTTTTACAAACCAAGATCGTATGCCGTGACATTTATCATCGAACAGCGACCTGCGCGCATGAGATCAGAAATTAGCATAAGGAAGGGTGAATGGAGAAACAGGGACGTTTGGGGGATGGAAGGACGAAGAGGGGATGACGGCGTCTGGAATAGAGACGTGCGGAGTGGAAGTTGTCCGCAGCGTGAAAGGATTTGAAAAGGGTGCGGACAGCGAAGGTTAGAGGCAAGGCGCGAGCACCCATTACCCGCTTCACTCACCGTGAATTCCCAAATGCTTTTAAACATCACAACGGCGCATCCTCGGGGGATTATCCTCCAAGGCAGAGCGACAGGTAAATTCCATCGCCGTCAATTGCCATTCGGACAGAACCGTGAACACAAATTGACACGCAGCGAAAAGGTTTCCATTGTGGTCATCTTTGGCGGTTGTTTCAGCCTGTTTTCCGAGACCGCCCGGAAGAAAAAATCCGCTCGGACGGGACGAGGGACGGAAATTGGTTAATCCGATAGAGCCATAAATTTACGGGCGTATACGCGGACAGATAATTGATGTCTGCGCTTGAAATGAAAGAATTCCCGAAGATCAGAGTTTCTGGTATGGGAGCGGCAGACCGCCTCCTCCGCAGAGTCGGTGGGCATTGCCCAATCGATGGAGGCGCCATCTACTTCTCAGGGGGAGACTTGCCGTCAGCCGGTCGAAAAAAAGGTTATGAAAATTGACGAAATGACGCGAAACGGAACATAAAAAAGGGACGGAAAGAGAGAGATATTCCGTCTTTTTTCCCCTTTATTTTTTTTACAGCTCTCTCCATGCGACCTCCTTCCTTTTGTTGAGACGGGACGGCTTATCTAGTCACCTAATTCATTCAAATCATTCCTTTTATTCCGAGCCATAAACCTAGTCTTCCCTTATTCCTTCGCTGACGTCACGGAGAGGAAGCTTAAACGCGTCGTTTTCACCCACGTCCCTCATCTTTTATCGTTAAAAATGTAATGGAAGGAGATAATATATGTGCGTATACTGCCTCTAAAGCGACGTTCGCAAACAAACATTTTTACTATCCCATCTTTTATTGGAGCGGAATATTTTAGAGAAAAAGAGATCCTTATCGAAGGGAGTGTTCAGAGATAGGTCAGCAAATCAGCTGAAAAAAGAGGTATCACTTGATGACGCAGGTTGTTGGATCGCGGAACGAATTGCTTTTTAAAGGAGAGTTTGGGACCTAAATGCAATATCAGTCAATGAAAGACACGCTAAAATCAAAAGCGCAATTTTGTTATCCACAGCACCAGGTTTCCCAATTATTTTGGTCACCGTGCCCTAATTAGCATCTAATTCAATTATCATTTCCTATTCGTCATAATAAGAAATAATTTTTTTAATTAACCTGAGTAGGAATATGAAATAATAGTGAACAGTCGCTGAAACAACTACTTTTGGAATACCTTAATAGTAAGGAGTTCTCATAGCATATTTAATAAAAAATTTTGACATTGATCATGTCATCATCAGGTCATCACCTAATGATGGCATGATCAAATCCGAAACCGGCAGTGTGTTTTTAATTTTTAGTTTTGTAGAAACATGTACAAGTTGTTTATTAAATATGATTAATCGGTTTCACCAAGTCACTGCAGACCAAGTTGATTTTTTAAGAAGTACCCAATTACCTAATCTTCACCGCACCCTCTGGACAAGCTTCCAGTACCCCCTGGTGGTACGGGAATTTCAGGTTGGAAACCCCTGCACTACACCGCTATTACGTACGTGAATATTAGTAATGACTTTGAACAAATATTGGTATCGAATGCGCCGTATACAACTGCAGCGTAGATATTTTATAACAAAAAACAGAGACGGCAATATTAAAAGAACTATATCAACAATAATATTATTTATAATGAAAATAACAAACAACAATCGTCACCATCACATTTGATATTATTAGCGTTGTTCTTATTATTATTATTGTACATACTGTTAGTCTGACAGGGCGTTGTATTTGTGTACGAAATATATTACAATTATTATTAATTTTTAATTTTATATAACTATTTTAAAAGATTTATGTATCATTAGGTCTCCATGTTGTTTTAATATTATTTTAATATGCTTTTGTACTGATACATTAGACTTTTATTGTAATCAATGTAAAAAATAGTGAGCTATAACACTGAAGATGAGTTTTTATATGCCACCTCCTGATAGCCTTTTTGTGGCTCAGGGGGACCTAATTAGTAATCTCTCTCTATTTCTTGGGATTTTATGTTTAAGATTAATATAATTGAATGCTTGCTGAAAGACTGTTTTAACCATTAGAAATTATTTATAAAGTCTTGTTTTTTATTGTGAAATTCTTTATTTACATATATTTAGATAAAATACCGTAATATGTTTGTAATAAATCATGAATCACTGTTTAAAATTATTATTATTAAAAATTTATCCTCCAAGTAGGTGTATGTCAAGATATACTATTATATGCCATACATATCATGAGCACCAAACGAGTATTCCAAGCTGAGTGGATATTTTTCGTTTATATGATAAAACTTCGATTGTCCTTTATTTTATAGCCTCCTTCCCTTAAGGAATCGTCAGCATACATATCTACAAGGAGCATCCCTAAAACTACACGTAAGAACTTCGAATTGCTCTTGAACCCCTGCGAGAAAAATACATATCTGATTATACTGGTGGGTATTTTCACCCTTCAAACTAGTTTCGGAGCGGATGGAAATGTTTAAACGCTAATGGAATAAACCTGCGTGAAAGTCTCACGGAAATTCGTACTTTCGGGTCGCGGACGTTTCCTTGTTAGTTAACGGCCATTCATAATACTCCTTCCCTTCTCCCGGGTGTAATTTAGTTCGGAAATATCGCGATAGAAACTTCTCTTAATCGAAATATCTCCGAGTAAGGAAAAAACAAGGATAGGCGATAGTCCAGCAATTTGTGGAGAAAAGTTATAGTCGGTCGGAGAGGGGTCATAGAACATTAAAGGGAGTATAATTTTCACGCAGCGATTTCCGAGGAGATTGGATGGGATGCAACTCCGGAGAACACGGAGCTGATCGGACGGAAGCGATGGGAAAGAAACAATTAAGAGGACGCGTAATTGGAAGGACTATTGTTTGCAGCACTGTCACAGTGGTGATTTATACGCCAATGCTCGCGATAGTCCCTTGCTCGGACGCGAATAAATTGAATTTTAAATTGAATCTAATGGTGCGGCCGGTTCGAAAATACGGCTTATTTAACGGCCGCGCGTGAGTGAAATTATATAGGTGGCATGAGAGCCATCCATTAACTTGTCCGGCTTGCTATAATGCCCCGGTTAAACAGTTAAAAAAGGGAAGAGCGAATGGGGGACAGTTGGGATTGCGGAAGGAGCGGGAAAGAATTATTCCCTATCGCCTCTGATTAGCACGTGTTCATTCCGGTGGCCGTCGGTGCGTATGATCTTTAATGAACTAAATTACATTGTCATTACAGCGAAACTTTCTAGATTACGAAACTTTGCTTTCCCGCCCTTAGGAATCGAAATTTCTCGCTATGATGAATCCTTTTTAATTGCGTGGTTTTTCCAAATATCAAGGGGCGTTAGTTGTGTGATAATGCATGAAATGTTGTGCACAAGAATTTACATTGTAAAACTCCACTACAATTTGTTAAAAAATGTGTTTTGTTAAAAATAATGATTGCCGGAGATTCCCTAGATGCTTCGAGGCTAGTTGTGCTTGTAAATTTCAATGTTCCGTCCCGAATCACCAGATCACTTTACCATTTCTACGTCCCTGCCTGCCGGGTCAATACTTACAAACATTCGCCAATCCCGAGGATGCTCAGTTTTGGAAAATGCCATTCTAAATAAAAAAACTGCGAACAGTAGACATACTTTGAGTAAATATAATTATAANTTCTAAATAAAAAACTGCGAACAGTAGACATACTTTGAGTAAATATAATTATAAATTTAATAATTTTAATTATAATGAGTTGCGAGACAAACAGTTGGCATTGGAATTATGAACGAATGGATATCAATACGATGAATACTGTCGTGTCCTAACGTTAAATCGACCATATTTTAATGTCATGAATTTAATGTAACTGTGAGTGAGTAGTACCTACAAAGTAATACTATATAGTTTTATGGAAAAGTCTTCTCTTCAGGAGAAATACTACATAAATTTAGGAAAAGTCTTCACTTCTAAAGAAATTGAAACTTGAAAGTATTTTTTCCCAAATTTCTTACGTAAATGACAATTAAAAAATGTACCAAATAACATCTATCATATGGAATGATGTATAAAAATGGAAATTTTTAAAATAAAAAATTATTGAAAGTATAATGATACTTTGGTACACAAATATTCATCAAATGCTAAACAACCGAGAGAAGGGCATGTGTGTAAAACCCATAGAGCGAAAGCAAAGCAGAATATAATTATAATCCAAAATGCAAAATATTACGAAAACCAACCTCAATACGACACAATCCTCAATTCCCTTCCCAAAAAAACTAAACCTTTAAAAAAGGGCTTTGAATGTGCTTGACCAATGTAAGAGAGTCAAACTATCAAAATGTATTGGCTGACATATATTACTGCGTCATCAGAACTAGTTGTTAGCCTGCTGGATGCTCCTGCATTCGACTGTTTAAATGAAAATCCCAACAAAATCATAATTGTTACAATATTTTCGAGCGTCGTTAGGAAATGAATACGTCATACTATAAGGATCGTTAACTGAAATCTGCTTCAGCGCTTGCGTGCATTTATTTCGTAAATTATCCTCCAGAAATCAAAAAAAACTACGAAAATACAGCTCACAAAAGCGTGCTAAAGCTTTTCAAAACGGACGCGCCTCTCACGATAACTAATAACGCTCTGTTTTTCAAGGCGAATTGATGATTTCCTTGTAAACAAAAGTGACTTCCCTCTTCAAGCTCGACATAAACGACTACCCATTATTTCAGTAACATCATCACACACCGTGATTGAGGGACAGCGTCTAATCCCATCAGAAACATTCAATGGCTCCCAGAGATTCTTGAGCTCGTTCTGTTCATCCACCGAGGCGCCTGGCGCTCGCAATTTGCTATCTCCGGCGCCTTGATTTTTCTGCTCGCCGCCAGTCGGATTAATGGCGCTGTATATCCTCAACTGTTAAAGACAGCTGCTCGTAAAGCGATTCATGGCGTAGAGTCGCAAAGAATCTGCGCAAGGTCCGTCTCGAGCCGCCTTTCTTAGTTCCATATATGTCGACGAGAGGTAATTCAATCGAAGGAGAGGTCTTCGCTGAATCCCTTTACGATCTAATCTCAATAGGGTAGCCGCAGCCCTCGGGGAAGACCTTGTGTAGAGACATGACATCAGGTCCTGAACCCTCTCTACTGGGCAATACCGCCAGTTAAGCACGGTTCCACGGCCTTCCCATCTCTTCAAAGTATTGATCAAAGAATTTTTTCTTCCCTCTTATGCGAGGGCTCAAGTGGGCGAGGAAATATTTCAATCTGTGTCGGAGTCGTACTCATGAGGAAGCTATGGCTGAGTTAGCCTCCGAGAGGCGATTTATGTCCGTGTCAAGAACGATCCTTCAGCTGATTCCCGTTTTTTTGTGAGGCATCTGCGATCGAAGGAATGCGACGCAAAATATTCTGAAATGGTTCTCGTTATCCTGCGGACAAGCGCTGCATGAGATGCACGTTATGGTGAATTGGATAAGTTCCTACGTCAATCGGTGCGTTTTGCGAAGAATTACCGCGACGAATCACAGGCGTTACCATAAAAATCTATGATGTAGGGTGGGTATCAATAGTAGAAAGGAGATCAAATTTTATACAACCAGGCAGACAATATTCAGAGGTAAAATTCTCGGAAAACGCAGTGTATGATATGTGTCCACCCTGAGACATAGGCATAGCATCAGATACTGCAAGAAAGCTTAGGAAAATAGATGTTAGGACTAGGAGATTCATTTATCCTAGAAAGATTCATTTATCCGCAGATGATAAGCTAAAGTAATCTATTAGAGTTAGATTAATGGTGTATGCAGCCATTGCCACTAGGACATCGAACCGTAACCGAATCGAAAACCGAAAAAGCCCTTAATTTTCCAGAATTAAAAACCGAACCCGAACCGATAAAATTGTAACAGATGAAACCATACCGAAAACCATTATTAATTCCGATCCGATATTTGGTTCCCAAAAAATGCACATGCGCATTTAATTTTAATTGGAAAAAGTTCTAATAGACACGTGAAACTTCGATTTTCAATTAATTATATGTTTTATTCCCAAATTCTGAATAATGTATCGTATGTGAAAAGAGTTATAAATAATAAAACAAACTTCTTGCGATATAATATTGCAATGGTCGTAACGAAAAAACCGGTTCGACGTTGACAGAGGAAGCCAACTATTCTATACTTTTTTTACTACACGTACCATATATAAAACAATTGTAACAAGTATTGAAAAGATATTTGTTTATTTTTCGTTGAACCGTGGAGTGAAAACCGGAACGAAATATATCACTGTTCGATGCCCTGCCAATTCAAAACTCGCGTCAGGGCTTTACGATGGGAGTTCTACATAATGAAACATTTATGCTTCAAAATCTCTCTGAACTCAATCTGAAAACCCTATCCTAACCACTGATAAAAATATTTGAATCAGAAAGAGCTCGAAAATAATCGACGAATGTCCTCTCTTAAGAATCATTTAAGTTAAGATACAGCAGAGTATAGAAAGACTGAGTTAGCTATTAGAGATTATTCATAAAATCTTNAAAGAATTCCCGAAGATCAGAGTTTCTGGTATGGGAGCGGCAGACCGCTCCTCCGCAGAGTCGGTGGGCATTGCCCAATCGATGGAGGCGCCATCTACTTCTCAGGGGGAGACTTGCCGTCAGCCGGTCGAAAAAAAGGTTATGAAAATTGACGAAATGACGCGAAACGGAACATAAAAAAGGGACGGAAAGAGAGAGATATTCCGTCTTTTTTCCCCTTTATTTTTTTTACAGCTCTCTCCATGCGACCTCCTTCCTTTTGTTGAGACGGGACGGCTTATCTAGTCACCTAATTCATTCAAATCATTCCTTTTATTCCGAGCCATAAACCTAGTCTTCCCTTATTCCTTCGCTGACGTCACGGAGAGGAAGCTTAAACGCGTCGTTTTCACCCACGTCCCTCATCTTTTATCGTTAAAAATGTAATGGAAGGAGATAATATATGTGCGTATACTGCCTCTAAAGCGACGTTCGCAAACAAACATTTTTACTATCCCATCTTTTATTGGAGCGGAATATTTTAGAGAAAAAGAGATCCTTATCGAAGGGAGTGTTCAGAGATAGGTCAGCAAATCAGCTGAAAAAAGAGGTATCACTTGATGACGCAGGTTGTTGGATCGCGGAACGAATTGCTTTTTAAAGGAGAGTTTGGGACCTAAATGCAATATCAGTCAATGAAAGACACGCTAAAATCAAAAGCGCAATTTTGTTATCCACAGCACCAGGTTTCCCAATTATTTTGGTCACCGTGCCCTAATTAGCATCTAATTCAATTATCATTTCCTATTCGTCATAATAAGAAATAATTTTTTTAATTAACCTGAGTAGGAATATGAAATAATAGTGAACAGTCGCTGAAACAACTACTTTTGGAATACCTTAATAGTAAGGAGTTCTCATAGCATATTTAATAAAAAATTTTGACATTGATCATGTCATCATCAGGTCATCACCTAATGATGGCATGATCAAATCCGAAACCGGCAGTGTGTTTTTAATTTTTAGTTTTGTAGAAACATGTACAAGTTGTTTATTAAATATGATTAATCGGTTTCACCAAGTCACTGCAGACCAAGTTGATTTTTTAAGAAGTACCCAATTACCTAATCTTCACCGCACCCTCTGGACAAGCTTCCAGTACCCCCTGGTGGTACGGGAATTTCAGGTTGGAAACCCCTGCACTACACCGCTATTACGTACGTGAATATTAGTAATGACTTTGAACAAATATTGGTATCGAATGCGCCGTATACAACTGCAGCGTAGATATTTTATAACAAAAAACAGAGATGGCAATATTAAAAGAACTATATCAACAATAATATTATTTATAATGAAAATAACAAACAACAATCGTCACCATCACATTTGATATTATTAGCGTTGTTCTTATTATTATTATTGTACATACTGTTAGTCTGACAGGGCGTTGTATTTGTGTACGAAATATATTACAATTATTATTAATTTTTAATTTTATATAACTATTTTAAAAGATTTATGTATCATTAGGTCTCCATCTGCGGACACATTGTCCCTTCTCGTGAAGCTATCAATAGAGAAATATGTACAAGTTATGATAATTTACAGGAAAATGATGGTTAAAACGTACTATATTTTATGGAACCTATATTTGTGAATGTCATTGCATCTCTAAGTTGACGTTCAACGCCCAGTTCTGCCAGTATGTTTACGAGTATGCGGTCACTTTCCATTCCATAGGAGTCAAAGTGATCGTAAAATTGTGCTCGCACAATGGCCGAGTTGAGGTTGACACGTCGGAGCAAACACTGCGAGGGTGGAAGTCCTCCGAGCGAACGCATTTTCCAGTTTATCTAAAAGGTTTTTAATGTACAAATAAAATATGTATCCTCATTGAGTCTGCGCTTCAAACTGACCTCCAAGACGACACTGTGAAATGTAATCGAGGCATAAAAACCCTTTAGTGTTAGATAAGCGGAGCGTTTTAGTAGGAAGCGCTTTCGGTGCGTTATCGAGACGCGGTCCCGAAAGGGAATAATTTGGACGTCGAGAGAAGTAGCGTATAAGTGGGAATACGTCTTCTTAAAGCGGCGTTGTGGGCTTAAGTTTGGCGGCTTGAGGGCGTGCAATTCGCTGATGACTCTTAAGTGATGTGAGGAAAGAGTACGCATCTCAGGTATTCGTGAAAAACACGCGAGAGACATTTTCATGTCATTAGGAAACTCATATCGCGGCATATTTACAACATTCTGAAATGGATTGTCGAGTGTCATAATTTCAGAAATTTATCGTCCGGAAATTTGGCAGGTGCTAACACACTCGAATCATGCGAGGGAGGAGTTTAATGGAAGATTTGGATAATATGTTTACATACGCAGGCACGTATCAAAATCGATGTTGCGTTTCTGGACAAGCACATTATTTGCTTCGTTTATCCACACTGGTACTCAATCCTAATCCACGTTTCTTCTCATTTTTCTCTTCTACTGTTATTTTGAATTTGTTATCTGTATATAATATGGCAATGTGTTAGATGTAAGAGGAAACTCTTAATATTGCCCAGATAAAGACATTTGATTTTTATCATTATGTTGTGGCAACGAGACAGTTGAGGAAAGGAGCGTTGTAGCAACGAGAGTTGTGGAGACGAAAGGTGATTGTTGGAGAGAGTTCGCGGCAGACATGTTGGTAGTGCGTAGAACCGAGGGTGGACATTATAAACGTTCTTAGAATAAAGCGCGGTGTTTTGTTTTTGCTCACTTATCCTTGAACCTAAGGCTACGTAACAATTATTTGGAATTTTCACTTTTCAGTCAGGACTGGAAACTTTTACCTATCCCGAGTGTATTTCACCAAAGGGATTAGGCTCAAACTACTGATTTTGCATAATTTGTTAATTGTTAATTTATTTAAATATTTTTGTAAGTTTTTATTGTTTCTATTTTAAGTCACAGAAATATTAAGGAATTCTCTGAATTAGGATATTATTATTATTGTTCTTGTTGTTATTATTGTTGTTGTTGTTATTTTATCATACTAATTATTTTATCATACTAAATCTATGAAATATGGTTATTTTTATTCAATTTTGTCCTTTTTAACTTTGGCTGCTTTATTATAGTGTAAATAGTTTTGGATCATTTATCATATCTCTCATTGTACATCTTCGTNTTTTGTTACTGTTATTATTGTTGTTGATGTTGTTATTTTATCATACTAATTATTTTATCATACTAAATCTATGAAATATGGTTATTTTTATTCTATTTTATCCTTTTTACCTTTGGCTGCTTTCTTAAAGTGTAAATAGTTTTGGATCATTTATCATACTTCTCATTGTACTTCTTCGTACATTGTAGTTCGTTCCCATCTCATTGTCTGCATGTTTATTTTCCATATAATGTTTCTTTCCTCTCTTCAGCACTTTTTGTAACTGCGTGTACACATATGGTGAGCTCTGAGCTATCAAAAAAATTATTCTAATATAATGTCAAGAAATTATATAAGTATTATAGACGTTATGTCGACAGACTGCAGTCTGATGGAATGTATTTTTGTATAAACTAATTTTTTTAAATTATTAATATTATAACGTTCCTATTCTTGCGAATATCTCACGCTTAAGACAAATCCGTGAATCTTTTCATTAATCTCTCTCCGCTCTTTAAGCTACGTACGTCTTCACCCCTAATTCACCACCAAGTTTTTCTCGATCTTCATCTCCCTTTTCATTGAAATTTCCCTCATACACTATTCTACAATCATCCATCAATCCAGACCAACTAAAACATTCCTTTCCTACTGGCCACACACCATTCTTTCATTAATAAGTCATTACTGATCCTGTCTCTCCTGTTTTTGCCACACACGCTCCTCGTACGATTGATTCCGTCTGCATTCATTTTGATCTTCTACTTTTCCTTCTGTGCTCGCAAGCACTCTTCTTTACGTCGCTATTTTATTGCCTTTCAACAGTTCCCCATACACAAACACTGATCACGTTCTAATCACTCTTGTACCTCTATTAATTCTCATTTTCATTCCTCCTAAGCATATACAGGCATATTTGCATTCAGGGTCACTTCTAAGACTTACGGGGCAACTACAGCTTAAAGTGCCCCAATATTTCTTTCTAGGCCCAGATGTTGAAATCAATTAGATGCAGGGTACTCCCAATAATAAACTAAGCTGCTGTATGAAGAGTGAATAGAATGAACGTCTTGAACATTCGAAAGATATCAAGCGAAATACATCACGCAATATTTTGTTGGAACATCTCCATAATTTATTAAAGACTACGCTACAAACATAAAGCGACAGGTTTCGAGGTGATCACCTCATCATCTGGAAAATCTTGAATAAAAAAACTTTGAGCATTCAGCAATAATTTTAATGGGGAAAATTTTCTCTTACACCTTGCGATTAATAAGTAAAAGAAAAGAATACGACACCTCTAATATTCATATTTATTATGCTGATTTTGTCTTAAAAAATTATGGACGTATGTGACAGAGGTATGGACAGTATTGATCAGACCTCAGATATGCATCGTAATAAGTTTTCTTCCAAAAATTATTTGTGTTTTCCAAAATGCGGGATCTGGAACCGCAGGGCCAGGAGCTGATGCTCTACTCGCCAGGCCCAAGGGGGGGTTCAGGCTTGCAGGTAATACGTGCAGAGAATTGTGAGAGAGCGTCATTGAATTGCATGAAGGAATCAAGAATTTTGGAATGATTGGATTGTGCAAGGAATCTGATGAGGTGCCACGAGATATTCTAGCACTGCCTGACCCCGCTGACCTCGGCGCCTTGTCCCACAAGGGTCAAACGTATAAAAGAGGTGCGAGAAAGGGAATGGGAAGTGGAATTGTTTCAACCATCAAAATCCTTTCCGACAAACGTAATCTGACGATATCTTCCGACAAAGCTTTTCGCAAGTAGTATCAAGATTCTGAATGTCTCTCTATCGTATCTCTCCATCTATCCATAGAGCACGTTTCGGCACTATCTCGCTTTTAGCATACGAATAAATTGTTAATAGTAAATGCTTTTATATGTTTCCACGGCGGAATTAAAAGCTTCACACCATGACTTCAACTGGTGAATGTTTAATGTGATATTTGTACTGGTATTTACTTTATGTACGACAATGATGATATTTACTTTTCTTCACGTTTCGTCGTCTCAGGGAGAAATGATGGGCCACTTCTTCGCAACCTTTTCTCCTTTACGGGACAATAATTGCTATAATTATAAGCCTGCGGCACAAAGACACGTTCTTTCGTTAACTTGGAAATAATTAAAGTTGATAAAACAGAAAACGCCATGCATGGAATAGACGATATTAACTTTTCTGTGAAGATTTAAGGAAAAGAGTTATAGGTGATTTTGCATATAAAGGTGTGCACCTAGGAAATGTCCCTGAAAAAACAGGCATGAAAAAGTCTGAGAGGACCGAGACTCGAAGCCGGTTCTTTCACTTTCCGGGTGATCGCTCTAGACAATTGAGCTATCATGCCAAAAGCAAAAATAAACATATATTAAGTCACCCAAAATGGCATGACTAAACTTTTTAGCTCGATTATCTAAAGCAGTCGTCCGGAAGTGGAAGAGCCGGGTTCGAATACCGGTCTTATCAGACTGATCAGAAGATTTCTTAAAGCTTATAAACGATTTATTTTCAAATTGATGTGTATAGCTATCTTCAGCATTAAGCGTGGGTTACTTTTGGCACGCTGTACGCCACTGTACACTGGGTGAGAAGCACTGGGCTTCTGCTGAGATTCTGTACCGTTGTACCGCTTCTAGTATTCCGTAGAACATCCCACATCTAAAATTGGTAATGCCCTTTACATATGCTTAAAGTCTAGCGCACTTTTTCCACTAGTCTAGATAGGCCAAAATATTAGTCACAGTTTTCAACATTTCGCTAAGTTCTTACGAGATGAGAGTAAATACAACAAGATTATAATAGGGCTCCCGGGGTCCCAGGTACGATTCCCGGTGGGAGCCTACATGCTAAATGACCTCAGCTGTCGCAGCACTTTTAATGATACTATACAAATATAACAAACAAGATAAATGAAATTCCGGAAAATTTTAATGAGAACACAAGTTCACCTGGAAGAGAGATGCCTTAGAGATAACATCCTTTAATTAAATTGAAGGAAATGACATGAAATTCAATTGCTAGAAAGAATTATGTTTCATGCATGGGTACTTAAAAACTGGGAACACATATCTACTCTGTGATGGTCCATACAATACCAAAATAATACGATTTGTATTTCTTTATATGGTTGTGACCTTATCGATGGCATCTAATTTCGATTTTTTTACCTCTTGGAATAAAAAACGAAATGTAAATCTTCAATAACATAGATCAATGAACGATCATTTCTTATTACAATTCGAACTGAGATTTTTAGATTAGAGCAGGATTTACATGACTTCCTTTATACGTCCACCAACATATTCCTCGCACAAGCATGCTCACTGCGAGGTAACATCATAAATTTGATAGCGAATTTTTCAAGCGAGTGAATTATATCATTTACATTGTGAAGAAGTTCCTCATGATTAAATCTGGCCCGAGATGCTCATAATATCACAAAATAAAACATGACAGGTCTAATTTGAATCTCGTCCGTCCGTGGGAGGAACAAAATGTATTATTATTTATCTTGACTCCGCTGTCTCGATACAACCGATGCGTATCTTCGTACTTTCAAACAGTTGTGCACGGATTTTCAACACGCTGAGACGTTTAATTGAGTTGCAGTTTATTTATTCTCGCAGTAACGTATATTTATTTCTTTGATGATCTTTCTTTGGCGAAAAATCCCTCATCGACCTCATTAGCCAATGAATCTTCCTCTTGAAAATTTTCTACCCATCTTTGCGCGATTTTACGACATTGGTATTCGCATTCATTGCAGATAAGATGAAATGGACACGAGTTGTAGTATTACGTGTTGGAGATATCCAATGAATCTCTCCTACCTCTTCTCCCTCTATTTTATCTTAATAATAAATAAGTTTCCGGCAAAAATCTTCAATAAAGTACATCTCTGACTGAGAAAAAGGTGTGGAGCAACCTTGCTGATAACTTATGGAAGTTGAACTTCTTCCTTGATACGCACGAGGGAAGGGAACTAATCTTAAGATCGAGAGATCAATTGCAAATGTTATTGGGTGCTTGAGATGTGATTGCCAAGGAAAAGCCGTTCGTACAGGGCTTCCATTACACAAGCATCGCATATGACGGCAAAATTATGTAAGATCTGCCATCGTCAGAAAATATCCTTATTTTGTTGGACAGATTAAGGAGCAAATTCCGAAAATAATAATTATAATATTAAACTCTTAAATGGAAACAGGATTGTCCAAATTACATCCATAATAGTAATTATGATTACTTACGGTCACAACGAACCTGACCATATATATTGTATTAAGTGAGACTCGATCATCGGACATCGGAGATGGAACGCTAGCAGGCTAATCACCCCGCCAACGCACCCAGTGAAATGAAGTTGGATGAAGTGGGCTCCGCGCGGAACACTTTAGTCGATGCCTCTTACACATATCGATCTCAAAAGGGAGGCGAAAGGAAAAAGTGAACTATGAAGCTTGGATAAAAGGTTCGATTTACCAAATTGCAGTTGCAGTTGAAGCAGAACGAGGCTACGATTTTCCTTCTCTTTAAATCTCCATAATATGATCATGAATCTTCTGTAAATATATTCAATTTCTAGACAGTTTTTGTGTATCGTGTTTAATGAACAATACTGTTTCATGACCCAGAAAGGTAGAAAAATTTACCGGCGAGGGAACGAAAAGCTGGGGCGCCGGTATACCTTGGACTGTTCCTATGCATTGGGAATAATAAATATGGAATATTCTCTCATTCTCATATTCCCATTCTTTTTGGGAATATGAGAAGAAGAGACGGTCTGAAACACTTCTGTTTATTATTGAAATCTGTTTATAATGCAGCGCTGATAAAAATGTTATTATTCTAATTTCAACCTATTATACAAAATGGAATAAAGCTTATTTACTTTAGTTTGGCTGATACTCAGTAGTCCACTGCGCAGGTGGGCCTAGTCCAACTCAGATAACAGGATAGGCAATACATGCTGAGAGGAGAGCCATTCGCGAAGAACTTTCACAGTATGACGCACGGCGGGCAAATACCCCTCAAATGCTTTCCCTCTCCTCCACTTATTTCCTCTCTCCCGAGTTGTCATCTGCCCGGCCAACGCGAATGAGCTATTATATAGACTCCAGATGAAATGAACACCCTTTAGGATATGAATGTTCAGATACGAATGATCATGCACCCACATGGTAAGAAACGTTTCGAAGAGGCGTAAGGAGGGAACGAGATCATGCATTCATTTGTTTTACAAAATTAATCTTTGTGGTTAATGATCAAGTGAAAATGTACATCATCTATACGCTTTAATTCAATCAAATATTTTTTCAGGTGTACTAATACTAATGCTCGATTCATCAACAAACCTTGAATATAAATTGCCGGAAATGTATCAACCCTTCTAAAGGGCATGCGAATAAATATATTCGCATCGCTCATTTTAATAAAACTGTGTATATATATAGCCTTTATAATCACTTATGATGAATATATTTTAAATTTTATTTCATCAAAAATGGTCGCAATAACTGAAGAAATTTGCGGGCTGGCAGTGACCACATTATATTGGTCTCCATGGGGACTCTGTTACATCCTTACGAAACATAGCTTAATTCTGACCCTGGTCTGACACGTGTGACTCGCGAGGCATAATTTCGCCACGTTAACTCCTTCTCTATGCTTTTTTCAGAATCTCCGCCAGTCACACCTTTTGTCTTTCGCCACGTGCCTATTTCTCTGAGACTCACCTTACATAGATTGCCTTTCTTCCTTGTCCTTGGCTACCATTCCATCCTTTTTTGTATCCGACTGCTTCCACCAAACTTTACCTCTTTAATTGGTGGCCGTGCCATGCTAATTAGTTTTTTTACGAACAGTTCCTCCCACTTTGCCACTTTCTCGCCTTTAATCAATGTTTTCCCATTTTTCCGTTAATTGCTCCGCCGCAGCGGCTAATTAGTATTTTGGCCGTAACTCGAGAGGGGCGCTGCAATATAACCTGTCGAAGGGTGATTTTTATCACCCATGTACACTCAAAAACTGGTCTGTCGAATTACCTGGTAAATCAATCACCGGAATATTCAAATCCCTTCTGTTATACAGGGAAGTTGTTTTTTATACTCGTGTGCGCTCGCAATATTTTTCCCCACTGGAATTTTTTGTCTACGAGCTTTCGAAGGAGTAGAATTTTTATTAGTGAAATAGATTGCGCGGATGGTCAATTTACATAGCGTTTCGCCGCGCTTTTTTCTTCTGCGGAATGCTAACAGATGATTCCGGAGTCACATCCATCCCAATGTCCCTTTTAATCAAAAATAATCGACCATAAAAATCTAAGGGGTGACATTTAGACGAGCGTATGTTAAGCAATCAAACGCATTCCAGCCGCTGATGGAGCGACTGGTAAAAATCATAGCTGAGAGAGGTATGCAGGAAAAATGTCATCTTATCTTTCGTCTACTACTTCTTTAATCCTTTCTTTTCCGTTTATTTTCCTTATTAACACATGTTTTCTTTCTCTCATTAGTCTGAGGATTAGTATTCTAACTATGCGAATCCCCTTAACCTGAATCATTAGAAGTTGACTAAAATTACATAAATTCATCTTAACACTAACTTTTCGTGAGTAATAAGTTAGTACATACAATGCACGCTTTTGCTGAGCAATGAGTGAAACAATTTATAAATCTTTTTATAGATATATAAATAGAGCCTCTTCATAAATATCAAAATCCAACCCATTCACTTCAACCTAAATTAGTCATATATGTAATATACAGCTGGGCTAGGAGTGGAGAAATGTTTTGAAAGTACGAGCCAAAATCGGCCAAACCTCTGGAACAAAATTTTTCCACGTGCCAACCAAAATTTTTTGAGAACGTATCATTTGATATCTCAATATTTAATTTTTAAAATATTATGTGAATCACCTAAAACTGACAGACGGAAAAAATATGATAGGTTCTACGAAATAGTAAATTTTTTTCCCTAAAAATGAAAAATAAATTTAGCAACTTGTTTCGCGTGACAGGAGTGACATCGGCGTGCCACGTTTGGCATGCGTGCTAACCCATTCCTGGCATAGGTTGTATGCTGAGCTCAGATAATGTACCACCTTAGTGGACGAAAGTAAACTCTTTGTAACAGAAATTTATTCACTGCTCAAATACCGAAAGCTTACCTTTAGTAGTATTTTTGTAAATCTGAGATTTTCACTATTATGAAGGCAATGGCCCTAAATGTTCCCCTATTTTTACGAATTTGCAAATATATATTTTAATGGCAGAAATAACCGTAATATATACTGTCACCATAAATTTAATTTATGTCATTGAACATCGGCTTATATTTTAATTTTGATAATTGAGATTTATAAGTAATCTGAGTTAAATTAATACAGGTAATATGCAGAGCCAATACCTTACATATTTAATCTTCAAAGGCCCCCAATAAATGTGCTTAACCGTATGGGTTCTTACAGATCACTTTGAGAATCCTATTCTAGACCAGTGGTTTCTAAGCTTGGGTTCCCGTACTCCTCGGGGTAAGCAAAGCATGGGTAGGTAGTACTGTGAAATAATTACAATACGTTAAATAATTGTATCATGCTGGGAAATTATTCATAAGTTTTTGCTTCAGATACATTTCCAAACTATTCCGATTTTTTATAGCAAAATAACCCATGCTTTCCCATACTAGTATTATGACCAGTTTTAAAAATAATTTTTTTTTTTGTGTGGCAAAGAGGAAATACTTAAAATTCAGAGGAGTACTAAAAAAAAGGTTGCGAGCCCCTGCCTGTAGTTAGACGTGTGAACGCCGTTAAATTAGCGAATTGGAGTAAAAGATAAAACTAATTTAGGAATAAACGAAGGTTCAAGGAAGAAAGAGACCGGAAGCAAAAATGAATAATGGAAAAATTAGCGGAAAACCAAAGATCGTTACACTTTAAATACTTCTAAAACCAAATCTATTATTATTGGGAATTCCAGATTAATTAATAATATTAACTTCGATACCATTCCCAATATTGAAATTGATAATTATGTTATTCCCTACTCAACATCAGTTCGAAACCTGGGAACTTCAATTAATAACAACTTAACTTGGCATGATCAATCACGCGCTATTTCCAATAAGGTTAATGGAATATTATACCAGCTTAAAATCAAAAGTAATATCTTACCATTACATACTAGGAAACAGTCACTACACTGATCTTTCCTCACTTCGATTATTGTTCTCTGGTTTTCGGAGAACTGTCTAGAGAATTGATTGACAATCTCCAGACGTTGCAAAATTTTTGCATAAGATTTATCTTCAGTGCCCGTCGCGATGAACATATTGCTCCATGCAGAGAAAAACTTCGATGGCTGGGCATTAACACTAGGCGAAGGTATTTACTCAGTATTTTCACGTTCTCACTATTTAAAAATAAGGAATCGTGGTATCTACTTGATCTATTCAGGTATTCAACCTCTACACGTAGCATGAACACCAGAAGTAATTCCTCAAACCTGTACCTCCAGGCGCACAAAACCGTAGCCTATCACAATACATTTGTTGTCAATCTATTTGTTCATTTTTTGTCCAAATCTGGAATTTCAGATTTGAATGGAGATGAAATAAAAGCCATTGCAAACCTTCTTAATTCTAAAGTAAAGCTTTCTAATTACTTGCTGTTAAGAGTTTAACCTGTACCTTATTTACGATAATATGTATCTTTATATGAAATGTTATATCATCATCATCAGCCATTTTCAATCCGACGTCGGATGTAGGCCTCTCCAAGCGCTTTCCAATTATCTCTTTTCTGAGCCTCTCGTTGCCATGTTACCCCTAAATACTGAATGATGTCTCTGTTCCATCGATCCCTTGGTCTTCTTCTTGGTCTCTTCACGTCTCTTGGTATCCAGTTCAGAACTGCTGATGTCCATCGGTTGTCGTTTCTCCTTGCAACATGGCCTGCCCACATCCATTTCAGTGATCTTACCTTATCTATGATGTCTGTCACTCCTGTTATCTTCCTAACCC